>BPLR01017431.1:0-26256 GCA_021605095.1 Caerostris extrusa
CAGGCATGCAAAATATAAGAGCACATAGAAGAAACGAACAAATCCAAGAAGACAATGGTGATGTGCGTGTGAGCATGGTGCACTTTCGTGGATCACAATCGCAAGAGATAAACGAAATCCCGACAAAAGAAGATTAGAACAAAAGACGCAGCGATACGTAGTCAACACGTAGAGCAATTGACCAACAACGCCAACAGCAATATCGAGCATTTACATCGGATTCATTCCTTCGACTAGCATTCCAGTATGAGCCCGATGTTGAATATTACGGTCATTACAAAGTGGACATTGGTACTATGGACAAAAGAATGTTATTGTCATGCACTTCAATTCAAAAATGAGGCCGGATTGTGATGCGCATCAGAAAAGTGCAACTACCAGAAATTGAACACCACCTGAACCATTGTACGGCTTACTAATCGGTACGGATCCAGATTCCAGCCTGTTCCTGAAGTCAATGCGCACATTTAATTCATGCTTCCAAATGACATCGTTCGAGCAACAGAAATAGTTCAAAATAATGCTGCAAACGGTCAACAATTTAATTCGACGTTCAAAAATCAAAGGCCAAGTTTTCACAAAGTGGGCTCACTGCCGCCAATGCCAGACGAATCTTATAAATTTTTACAAATTTATTTTATGGGTGGTGAGGACTCCGAACGCGCACTCGCCAATCGCGTGGATGCACGTTGCGACTACAATAACCTCAATTCACCTTTTGCCAGGCGCATTGTCAGGGAGCTGGACGCTCTGTTGAATGAGCACAATGAACTTTAAAATTATTTAAATCTCACATGCCCAAATTACTAAGTGATAATCACGCTATTGTCATCAATCCTGATAAAACACCAGCTGGAGAGCACATACGTAGATTCAATGCACCTGTTGTTGACGACGTTGCCGGAATCATGGTTGGCGACCGTTCAGCTTCGCGACAAATCGTGATTCGAAGAAGAGATAATAATTTTCAGTTCATTGCTGATCCCCACCGTTCATATGACGCTCTCCAATATCCTAATTTTCTGGAAGGTACAAGACGGATATTTCATAAACATTAAAACAGCGAGATCCCGTAACAGGTGTGTTATTCAATAATGAATAATAATGAATAATGTTCTTAATAATAAGAACATGATTACTTATTTTCAATTAATTTAAATATCTTATTACAGGAGCCGAAACAAACAAGAATGTTAGCTCGAAGGATTATTATGCGTATCGTTTGATGATTAAGATGCGGTCAAAACAACGTCATTCTACGATGTCGTGAGTTTTGCCAACATTCATGGTCGACATGTACGAAGATTGAGAGTGAACGACTACGATACTTACACCATAACCAACAGAAGCTGCGTGCGGAAGAATATATTCACTTTCGAGACGCTATTGCGAACAACGCTGACACTGCCGAAATTGGTAACTCTGTCATTCTACCATCATCGTACACAGGTAGTCCACGTCACATGCAGGAATACATACAGGGATGCTATGGCTTTCGTGCGCGAATACGGACGACCGTGTTTTTTCATCACGTTTACATGCAATCCAAAATGGCAGGAGATTGCATCGTTGCTATTACCAGGACAAAATGCAATACATCGTCATGACATTACAGCACGTGTTTTTAAACAAAAATGTGTTTTAATCGGCTTCATTACAAAATTACATATATTTGGCCTCACACGTTGCTGGATGTATTCGGTTGAGTGGCAAAAGCGAGGCCCATGCTCACATTACCCCATGCTCACATTTTGATTTGGTTCATCGACAAAATACATTCCTGAAGCATCGATAGTTTAATTTCCCAGAAATTCCAAATCCATCTACTGATCAATTATTGTTTGATATTGTCACTACAAACATGATTCATGGCCCATGCGGCCATTTGAATCGTTCATCGCCTTGCATGGTAGATGGAAAATGTACAAAGCGTTTTCCTAAAGATTTCACCAACGATACGGTCACACATGTCGACGGGTATCCTCTATATCGTCGAAGAAGTACCGATAATGGCGGGCAATCATTTACTAAAACTATCAGTAACGTAGATATTGAGATTGACAATCGTTGGGTTGTACCATATTCACCTCTGCTGAGCAAAACGTTCAATGCTCATATTAATGTTGAGTTCTGCAGTTCGGTAAAGAGCATCAAATATATTTGCAAAGTATGTGAATAAAGAAAGTGATATGGCTGTATTTAGAATTGAAAATACCAATGTGAATGCTCCTCCATTGAATAACAACGATGAAATAACGAATTACCAAATTGGCCGGTACATCAGCTCCAATGAAGCTGTCTGGCGTATCTTCGGTTTCCCAATTCATGAACGGGATCCAGCAGTTATCCATTTAGCTGTCCATCTTGAAAACGGCCAGCGCGTATTTTTCACTAATGAGACAGCGCTTGATCGTTATAAATCCACCAAAAACTACACTCACCGAATTTTTTGAATTGTGTAATCGTGCGGATGCTTTTTGGTGCCTTCGCACAAACACTACTCTATTCAGAAGTACCACGCTATTTTACGTGGACTCAATCAAAAAATGGATGCCCCCGCAAGCAAGGCACACCAGTTGATGCATGCCCCGATTTATTCAAATCAAACAATTTAGGTCGTGTATATACAGTCAATCCCAAGGCAGACTGACTGCTTTTATCTACGACTGTTGTTGGTTAATGTCACCGGCCCATTGTCATTTCAAGATATACGTAAAGTAAATGGACAACAGTATCCAACGAATAAAGATGCATGTCTTGCACTAGGCTTGCTGAAGACGACAATCATTGGGACAGTATGCTTACTGAAGCAGCATTAAGCTGTACAGGAACACAAATTCGTCTACTATTCGCTATAGTGTTGACTACATGTTTCCGGCTCGAGCACAAACGTTGTGGGATAATCACAAAGATTCAATGACTGAAGATATATTGCATCGACATCGTACAAGGTGCAACGATCTAACGATATCATTCAGCGACGCAATGTACAATGAAGCATTGATTGCTATCGAGGATCTTTTGCATTGTCGTTGCCAATTTACAAATCAGTCATTTTGGTATGAGTTCACCAAATCGAAATGCATCTGATTTAATCAACACTGATATGAGTCGTGAACTGCAGTACAATACTGTAGAAATGGCAGCGATTGTTACTCGCAATGTCCCACTACTGACTGATGAACAAAAAACCATTTACGACCGCATTATGCTGGCAGTTTCGGCAGGCCAAGGGGGATTCTTTTTTTTTTTTGGATGCACCAGATGGAACTGGCAAAACATTTCTCATTTCGCTACTTCTTGCCGTGATACGATCAAAAAATGGCATCGCATTGGCCGTTGCATCATCTGGGATTGCAGCTACTTTATTAGATGGAGGCAGAACAGCTCATTCAGCATTTAAGCTGCCACTGAATATTCAAAATAACCCAGATGCAGTGTGCAATATAAAGAAACAATCGTCCATGGCCACAGTGCTGAAACAGTGTAAAATTATCATCTGGGATGAATGCACTGTAGCACACAAACATTCGCTTGAGGCATTGAACAGGACATTGAAGGATATAAAAAACAACGACAAACTATTTGGCGGCACTCTGTTACTCCTTTCAGGTGATTTCAGGCAAACACTTCCTGTCATTCCACGTTCAACGTACGCTGATGAGATCAACGCTTGCTTAAAATCATCGTCACTGTGGCGTAATGTTGAAAAATTACAACTAAAAAGTAACATGCGCGTTCAAATGCTTCAAGATCCATCCGCTGAAACATTCTCAAAACAACTGTTAGATATTGACGATGGAAAAGTTGCTGTACATGAAAATACTGGATGCATAAAATTGCCGACAGATTTCTGCACAATCATCGACTCGCAAAATAATCTCATCGACCACATATTTCCCGATGTATGCACACAATTCAAAAATCTTGATTGGTTGGCAGAAAGAGCAATTTTGGCAGCAAAAAATGTGGACGTCAATGGTTTAAATTCCAAGATACAACAGTTGTTGTCGCCAGGGACTTGGTGTCATACAAATCTATCGATACAGTTTGCGATGCCAATGAAGCTGTAAATTATCCAATTGAGTTTTTGAATTCATTGGATTTGCCAGGCATGCCACCGCATCATTTACAATTAAAGGTTGGATCTCCGGTTATTTTGATTCGTAATTTGAACCCACCACGGCTGTGCAATGGAACACGATTAGTCATTAAAAAATTAATGAAAAACGTTATCGAAGCCAGCATTTTGAATGGCAAGTACCGAGGCGAAAATATATTGCTGCCACGAATCCCTATGATTCCCACAGATGTGCCAATTGAATTCAAACGTATTCAATTTCCAATTAGATTGGCATTCGCAATGACAATCAATAAGTCGCAAGGCCAAACGATGTCTGTTTGTGGCTTAAATTTGGGCACACCATGTTTTTCCCACGGACAACTATACGTGGCATGTTCGCGTGTGGGTAAACCATCCAGTTTGTTTGTGTTGGCTAAAGACGGACTAACCAAAAATATTGTACACTCCATTGCACTTAGAGACTGATGTTGATTATTTTTTAATTGCCATAATTAGTAGTAAATATGTAAATAACTATTTTTGATGTATATACAGCTATTATATAATGTAATTTAAAATATATTTGTTAATTTAATAAAGTATAAAGGATGAAATAAATAAATGGTTAGTGTATTATCATTTTATAGGCCGTCATTGTCTGCAACGTTCCATTCCTCTTCCAATCATAACCACATTTCCACACACTTATAGTAAGTTATTTTTTTTTATTTAACTAAAAAAACTATTTTATAGAAATAATGTATATGGCAAAACAACGTTTGCCGGGTCAACTAGTCTAATATATAAAATTTCGTGTCACAGTGTTTGTTGCCAAACTCCTCCGAAACGGCTCGACCGATTCTTATGAAAATTTTGTGCATATTTGTAGGTCTGCGAATCGGTCGTAATTATTTTTTAAACCCCTAAGTGATAAGGGTGGCCCACCCCTAAATATTTTTTAAAATTTCTTTGGCAAACCAATGTAGTGGCAACAATGTAGTTTTTTTTTTAATTTTTTTTAGTCATGATATTACAGCACGCGCGCTTAAACACAAATTAAAGTCTTTAATCGGTTTCTTTTTTTACTTTTATTTAATTAAGTGATCTTATATAAATCAACACGTGTTGTGAACTCGCGCTAACCACGGCCGTTGCTTTACCTGTATATATAATACGCAACATTTTGTGGGAGTAGTTTTAATTTAAAACAGAAATATTTACGTGTTAAATAAATATACGCGTTTTATCATAGTTATAGGTAAGTCAAATAATAAGAGAACAAATACTGTTATATTGGCACGTGCAGCGCGTGTTAATGTCAAGTTGTTTTAAGTTAATGTTTTGTTAAGTTATATTCTTTGCACGTGTAGCATTAAATTATATTTAATGTTTAGTTAAGCAAAATTGTTAATGTTTAGTTAAGCAAAATTGGCAACTTTATTATTGTTCTAAGAAAAATAAAGATGGCTGTTATGGCGTTTTTTAACTTACAAGTGTAATTGTGTTCTAATTTACTCTTTTATTGTGGCGAATCTGGGATTCCAGTAAAGTAAGTGTTATTTGCAATTCGAAAGCATAAGATTATCGAATGTGCAACGCACGCTAATGAGATCAACGCTTGCTGAAAATCATCGTCATTGTGGCGTAATGTTGAAAAATTACAACTGAAAGTTAACATGCGAGTTCAAATGCTTCAAGATCCATCCGCTGAAACATTCTCTGAACAACCGTTAGATATTGGCGATGGAAAAGTTGCTGTACATGAAAATACTGGATGCATAAAATTGTCGACAGATTTCTGCACAATAATCGACTCGCAAAATAGTCTCATCGACCACATATTTCCCGATGTATGCACACAATTCAAAAATCTTGATTGGTTGGCAGAAAGAGTAATTTTGGCATCAAAAAATGTGGACCTCAATGGTTTAAATTCCAAGATACAACAGCTGTTGCCAGGGGACTTGGTGTCATACAAATCTATCGATACAGTTTGCGATGGCAATGAAGCTGTAAATTATCCAATTGAGTTTTTGAATTCATTGGATTTGCCAGGCATGCCACCGCATCATTTACAATTAAAGGTTGGATCTCCGGTTATTTTGATTCGTAATTTGAATCCACCACGACTGTGCAATGGAACACCATTTAGTAATTAAAAATTAATGAAATACGTTATCGAAGCCAGCATTTTGAATGGCAAGTACCGAGGCGAAAATATATTGCTGCCACGAATCCCTATGATTCCCACAGATGTGCCAATTGAATTCAAACGTATTCAATTTCCAATTAGATTGGCATTCGCAATGACAATCAATAAATCGCAAGGCCAAACGATGTCTGTTTGTGGCTCAGATTTGGGCACACCATGTTTTTCCCACGGACAACTATACGTGGCATGTTCGCGTGTGGGTAAACTCTCCAGTTTGTTTGTGGGCTAAAGACGGACTAACTAAAAATATTGTACACTCCATTGCACTTGGAGACTGATGCTGATTATTTTTAATTGCCATAATTAGTAGTAAATATGTAAATAACTATTTTGATGTATATACAGCTATTATATAATGTAATTTAAAATATATTTGTTAATTTGATAAAGTATAAAGGATGAAATAAATAAATGGTTAGTGTATTATCATTTTATAGGCCGTCATTGTCTGCAACGTTCCATTCCTCTTCCAATAATAACCACATTTCCATACACTTATAATAATTTTTTTTTTTTATTTAACTCAAAAACTATTTTATAGAAATCATGTATATGGCAAAACAACGTTTGCCGGGTCAACTAGTATATATATATATATATATATTTATGTCTGATGTTTGAGATATAAGAGTTCAAAAATTGACTTTCCTAACGTTAAATGAAACTTTCGCATAATGAACGATATCTCGCGCTCTAATTAAATATACTCATTTTATTTTTTAATCTTTCACCAAACAAAAGAATTTTTTCTCAAAATTTAAAACATAATTTTAATCAAATTTTTGTGAATATATTAAAAAAAAAAAAAAAAAAAATGTTAAATATATGAAAAGTGATGAATTATAACATACTAGCATTAGTATGCAGTTGGCTTTATAGAGTAGTCAACCTTTAAGATATATATATATATATATATATTAAATATATATAATTATTAAATATCAAATTACGAGATATTCAAGAAAATGTGAATCTGGAACCAGTTTCCAAATAAAAAAATATATCTTTTGAGATTTGTTTTTGTGCAAATGTATAAACAGATGATCCTGGCGGTAGTTAGGAAAGCGTAGAGTTAGAAGAAAATAATTAAATTCGTTTTGCCTTTAGTTTTTAATTTTTTTATTAAATTTTTATGCATTTAACTAAATTTTCTGTTTTAAAAATATTTAGTATGCTTTTTGTAAAATAATTAAATGCAATATTTTTCTGAAACTAAATATCGTCATATTTTGATTTTATAAAATATTAATGAGTAAAATTTCAAAACATATATAAATATGCATATTTTTATATCTTAAATATATTTTTAAATAAAAAATTAATGAAGCTATTGAGATTTTTCTTCGGATAAAAGAAGAATTATAACTTAAATTTTTATGCAGGCTTGGCTTTCTTGTGTCGTCGATCCTTAAGATATAAAGTTTTGGAAAAATCGTAGAACAGGGGCAGTTGGGATTTGGTGTCAAAAAATCTTTTAGTTAAAGAGCGCCAAGTAACGGGTTGTGATTGTAAATGAAGTGAATTGCAAACAGTATAAGAAACATGGGTGACCACATTTTGCAACTTATTGCCCAATTGGTGCCACAAAAAGTCGCTAAATCACAATTGTCCCTATTTTGCGATTTGGCCAAGTTTTCTTTCACATTCTTATGAAAAGCTTACGAGATATTCAAGAAAATGCTAAATAGGGATGCATTTTCAAATTAAAGAAAAATAATTTTTATGAAAAGAGATAAAGCTGATAACACATGCGTGAGTTCGGAAAGCCGACACTTAACAAGGAAATAATTTAATACGTTTGATTTAAATTTTCAATCTTTTTTAATAAAACTTTTTAACTTGATTTTTTTCATTTAGAATATTTATTGTAATTTTTCAAAAATAAATTTAATTCTATATTTTACTGAGGTGAAAATTTAACTTCATGTAATATTAAAAATAAAGCTTAAAAACATAAATAAAATTTAATGCGCGTATTTTTATGAATTAAATTTTTAAATAAAAAATAAATTGAAAATCAGAACTGTGTCAGTCTTTAATTTAATATAAAATTGAAGAATATATAAGAAAATAACAACATTTTAATTTTTTAAATTATATTGAAAAATATTAAAATGTTCTTTAAAACTGTTCAGCTATTTTAAAAAGCTATATGTAGTATAATTTAGTTTTTTATAATATGCACATAACTGATTTTTTTTTTTTTATCATAATTTACAATATTTTCATCTTTTTCCCCCAACAATATGCATATTTATTTCAGTTTAAATAGATATAATCTAGTATTGATATAATCTACATTTTATTTATTAAGTTGAATTGAAAAAATACATAAAGGTTTTTTTTTTCAGGTTATAATTCCGAAAAATTGAAAAAAAAAAAAATAGAAAAAGTCGATGGGTAACATATAATTTTGACACAATGGCATCTACACATTTTTTTTTTTTTCGCTGAACATCAGTGATCTTTTCATCTCACTTATGCGTATATAAACAGCTAATTTACGGATAACTATCAGAAAACATTACCTTCCTAAAATCTTTCAGAGGAAACAGATACTCTTTTGCATATTGTATAAAGGAAACTTATAAAATCTCTCGTCAAGTAACCTGACTATTGATGTGAGATGTATATACAAGTTACCCCAAACGTCATCGAATCTCCTCGCTTATAAAAATCAGTTAAAGTAAGATTGTAATCGCGCTTCCCTTCTAGACACCGACAAGAGCGCCTCCCTGTGGCGTTGAAACAGAGAAAAGGTAAGTCAGCCTCGAGACTCTCACCCGAGATGAAATACAGCGCAACTGCTTCCTGCTGAAAAATGTTTAGTTTACAGTCTCTCATCCCGACAGGAAATATATTTAGCGCATCCTGACACAATTACAGATTACACTCTGAGAGGATCTATATTTCGAGCATCCTGCGTGTACCTGAGTGTCGAGTTTTATGCTTAGATGTGGAGTCCATCCACGAATCTATAATTATCTGTCTTTAAATGTGTTAAATATTGTATTTTCTAATTATATATATATTATTTTTTTTTTTGTTCTAATGCAGCTGGTAAGCACTTAGACAGCTTGGTCTTGGATGCCTTAAGGCCAGCGCTGCACAGACGTTACTCACTTTGCATTACCCAGGGGACGCGTGTAACTTGAAGATACGGACGCCGAGTAACAATGCCCCCGCAACGCTCTACGATCCTTTTAGGACCGGGACTGGATTCCGAACCACTACAAACATCCATGGCCCCGCCGGGACTCGAACCCGAAACCTGTAGTACCGAGCGCTAGCCACACGGCCCATTTTCTAATTATTTATGTGAGGCGTTTGTGCATGTATAAAGCTGCGAGTTCCCAAACCCCTTGCGTCAAGTATCTCAACCCAGTTACACAATCTGGTTACCCAACCTGCACTCTACAAGAGGATGTCTGCAATTACTGACATGGATTAATTGTTTTTCTGAAAAGTTCCTGGTCTATTCCTTTTTTTTAAATTTATTTTTGTCCTATATATATTTACATATCTGGTTATGTTGGTATTCATGCGCACTCATATGTTTAAATTTCGCATGTAAAAGTTATAAATTTTTAACTATGTGGTTGAGCGTGCAGCTAGCATGCTAAAGAGATAAGAGTATGCCATCTATTTATGACATGCATTACAATCATTAGCTTTCAAGGGGAAAGAAACTCAATGTCTAATGTAATAATTCACGTAAGCGTTTCACCGTGTTCAATTTTCGTCATAATTATGTAATACGTGATAAATTAATAACAAAATAATTTTAGCATTTATTTCGTGAATTTTGATTAAACAGTTTTAGAATAGGAGACGAAAAACAGGTCCATTTAATGATAGATTATATGAAATAATCAACAGGCATTAAATTTTTTTATTATTATTTAATCATTATCATATTTAGCTCAAAAGCCTAGGTGGGCTAAGGCCTTCTACCCACTGGAAGATTTCGAAACAAGAGAATTTTTTTTTCTTTTTACAGAATAGATTTGTTAGTCTGACGTCCAACCCCCTGGTTTGTTGCTCTCTAATCCCGGCGGTGCCATGGATGTTTGTAGTAGTTCAAAATCCACTTTAAGCTGTAGGTCCCTGTTTGATATGATCGTAGAGCGTCACAGAGCCCAAATCAGACTTCTCACCCACATCATTTCCAAACTGTAAAGGACAATTCAGCTCTAAGCACAGTGATGTGGTGTGGTGTATTAGTCATATTAGACAAGGACCTACTGTTTAAAGTGGTTTCCGAACCACCACAAACACTCATGGCCTCGAACTTGAAATATATGGTACCGAGCGCCAGTCACTTGGCCATCAATTATTTTATATATATGATTTAAATAATTAGTACATGCATATCAATTTGATTTCACTCTATGAAACATTGTAATGCAAAATAACTAAAAGTATTATTTTTCTAAATGTAATCTGATTTAGATCGAGATTTCAATTTTTATTGATATTATAAAATAATTTAATAAGTATGCAAGAAATATTATATATATTTCAATGGATAAAAATGCATTTTATTTCTAAATTAAAACAAGTCCTTTCCAAAATTTAATACTTCAGGTACATATTGCATTTATGCAATAAATTACCTATAACTTTTTTTCTTTTTGGAAATTATATAACAATTCCGTTTTAAGATTTTTGTGGCTAAAGAATAAATGAAACTGTAAAATAATTAAATACATTAAGTTATGAAATATAGTGGTTATTATTTAAAAATGAAAGGTATTTTTTATTAAATAATGTAGCATAATTACTGCAAAAGTTCTAAATAAAATATTACTACTAATAAAACTCAAATTTATAATATATGTTAATGTTTTACAAAAGTTTAAAATTCAATTTCTAAAACTATTTTTAAATCATTAAAAGAAATTTATTTGTTTACTGAAGGGTTAATAATAAATCCCTTTTTATTCTTGTATAATTCCAGAACTATCAAACTTTATATCCATTATACCGCTTACTGCCTGCAGTTACGTGAAGTATCTAACATATGCCAATGACTACATTTCAAATTAATTAATACATCTTGATAAAATGTTTTCAATTTTCAAAAAGTGTTATCCCCCCCAAAAAAAAAAAGGCAATGGGTTTTAATTACTTTTCATATAATCAAAATAACATCTGCTCTTCAATGAAAAAAAGTTCAAATTTTTTATGATTTAGAACTAATAGTCATAAAAATAAAAGTGTCTTAATGAATTCAATTTGTGTAAGATGAAAAAATAATTAATTGTTTGGCAAAACATTTTTATTTCTTAAAGAATGGTTTATAATTTGAATTTTTATTGAAAAGTTTTCCAGTAAATATCAATGCGAAATATGCATTAGAACTTTTAAAGTTGGCTCATTGGCTATTGAGCTTATTCATCATTTTACGATTGAACTACCAATTCAACTAATATTACAACTTGGAACAAATAATTCCCCTTATTTCTTCACTCTTTTTTCTAAAATCTAATGTAGAATATTTCCATTTTTATAGATCTATCATGTTTTCCCCAGCGAGAAGGTAACAATATTCGGTGTTTTCAGACATGTACTATGCAAAAAGTTAGTTAACACAGTAAGCTGAAGTGGTGATTGAACAAGTCTCTTTTCAGTGATAGCATTCAAGACTTATTCTGTCTTAAAATGAAATATTTTTTTTTTTATAATAAACATTTATAATTCACGTTTTTTTTTTTTTAAATTTAAAATATATTGAATTGTATACATCTAATATTAGTTAAAAAAGCATTGCATAAAAGGAGGAAATTAGAAATTCTGTAAAAATGAAAAATGTTCTATATAACTTAAGGAATAACAGAACTCATCATTTTTTTTTTTTTTTTTTTTTAGGGAAAGAAACATTTAATTATCAAAGTGTAATTTTATTCTATTATTTTTATAAAAATCTGATTACAAGTTATATTTATTATAATTTCTTTTAAAATGCCAGGAATTTTGACCTCAAACTATCTTACACTACTTGTGGCAGATTCAGTATTATCCAAGATGCATCATGAGAAAAGCTATTACCTGTATTCACAACCTGCCACCTCAATTTGATACAAACACAACCATCCTCTACCTGCTACCATGAGCACAACAAAAGATTTTCCATCCTACAGATTAATTGTGCTATTTACAGAAAGCTTTTAGTTTGGTATTGCATCAGACTTATCAACAGAACCAAACATGTCCACCAGAGTGTTTTAATCCTACTATTAAAACAGCTTTTACTCTTTTATACTGACTATTTTTTTCTTAACCATCAATATTATGATGCTCATTTTTTAATATGATATCACCTTTAAATATCTTAATCTAAAACAAATTTTTTTTTTTTTTATCAGAAAATGATTAGCCTGCTCTTTTTTTTTTTTTATAACTTATAAGTGAATTAAGCATGAAATATATATATATATATACATATATATTCCATCTCATCTGAAGATATCTATATTCATGATGAGGTTAGTTTTAAACCCCAAGTTCTCCAACATTCTATAAATCACACATTATAAACGTGAAAATTGATCAGTTATTTTTTTACACAGCTTTACTGCAAAATTGCAATAAATGCTATATGACCCATAATACAATTTTCTCAAACATTTTAAATTTCATATGAAAAACACATTTAGATACACTTATACATAAAATATTCTTACAATTAAAAAAATTGTCACTATAATTATATATATGTCACTTAAATTTTTAAATAAAGATGCTAGGATAGGTTAGAAGCTGGAATTTATTTTAATTCACTTATATATATATAACAGGAAAACTTTCTAATTATATAGAAATACGTACAAATAACCTGTTAATTTATATGAATTCTTTTTACTTTTAATGAAACAAATACAGAAGATATCAATATTTTACTTATCAACAAAGTTCATGAAAAAAAAAAAAAAATAATTAAATCAATTTAAAATTATCTGTATGAATTATATTCTCTCAATAATCTAAATTTTTTTGCTGGAATAATCCAATAGTAGAAGAAAGAATTTACTAGATATCAATATAGATTTAAATAAAATTATAATATAATGAATATCTAAAAGTTAAATGCAAGATATCAAATGTGTATACAAAGACAAAAATTAATTTGAGTTTTATTTAAGTTATGACTTTCTTAATTATTTATTAACTAACAAATATCCTTATTATATAGGTTTGGTTTGTCGCTCTACTGTCATTTCTTATGCAAACTTTGTGCTAATTAGAAAGGGACCTACAGTTTAACATGGATTCTGAACCACTAGCAAACATCCATGCCACCGCCAGGATTTCCGAATCTAAAGCCTGTGATACTAACGGCCAGAGTGCTAGCCGATTGGCTACCAGGCCACTCTACATTATATTAAAAGGAAATGGATATTTTTCCATTTCCTTATGTAAGGAAATGGGAAAATAAAATGTATATCTAGTAAAACATGGAGAATTTAAATAAGCAATCACAACCAGATAAAATTAAAATATTGTTTATTAACTTTCAAACAAAATGATTTTCATTAAACTATTTTGTTTTATCTACTACTTATTTGAAACATATAAAAATTCACAAACTCATTACAATATAAAAATTTCTAAAATAGAATTAGTTTTAATCACAATTTTCAGCAAAATTAAGAACACAAAAGCAATAGAATTTTGATGAGCACTAATCAAATGAATTTACAATAAAAATTAAAACAGTTTAAAAAAGTATCTATTGGTAATTGTTGAAAAGAAAATCTAACAAAAATATTAATTTTAGAAAATTACAAGAAATAAATGATACATATATTACTATTTTTTTAATCTTTTTTGAGAATGAATATAGTATTAATACAACATTTGAACACATATTATTTCTGTAAAGCACTTGACATGGTTTACTGAATTTATCACATATGCAATTCTATGATATAATTCTAAGCAAAAACTTTATTAACTAATGATATTTCTGTAATTTTTGAAACCAATTTAAATAATACTAAGACACAAAATTACAGAGATATCTTTAATATAGATTCTGTTTTATTCAATAAAACTACAGAGGAGCAGTTCAATCGAAACAATCATTAAATGTCATTCTCAAAATCTTACAGGAGGTTGATAATGTGAAACTTCAGTTTATAAATATTTATACAAAAATGTACAGTTCCAAACATACATACACATATATATATTAAATGTATATCCAGAATAACTGTATTTAGAATTTAAGGAATTTGCGAAATCTGTATATAACAGCTCGAAACAGCTGCTAATTACATTTAAATTTTCACTTACATGAAAATACAAAGGGGCAAAATATATCTCAACCACCTCCACAGCACCCAGATCTTTGCTGTTGTGGTTCATCATCAACAATTACAACATTTCTTCTTTGATTGCTGCCCCTGCTTAAACTATTTGCTTGCTGGTCATTTGTTTCGGCAACTTCAATCATTCGTCGAGTCAAATCCAAAAAAAGTTCCTCAATTCCACGGTTTTGTTTTGCAGATGTCATGAAGTGTTTAGCTTTTACGGATGCTGCATATGATTCTGCTTCACCAACAGGCACTGATCTATCTTTTTCTAGGTCCATTTTGTTACCAGCTATACACAAGCATACATCCTCACCAAGCATTTTTCGTAACTCTTTAACCCAATTCTTTACTTTCTTAAAAGAATCTTCATCTGTGATATCGTACACAAGAATTGCACCATTGCTATCACGATAATAAATCGGGCCTAAAGCGTGGAATCTTTCTTGACCAGCAGTATCCCAGATGGCAAGATTAACTTTTTTACCAGCGATATTAAGCTTTTTGTTTAAAAAAGAAGCCTGTAGGGTACTAAAATGCTTTTCATTAAATTTATTTTCAACATATCGCAAAACCAAGGAAGTCTTGCCAACACATCCTTCACCTAATAGAACAACTTTAAAGCAATAACTACGCCCAGATGAACCAGAATTCGATGCCATGATTATCAAAATACTTTTCTTAACAATATGCAAGAAACTTTTTTCACAACCTCTTAAAAATTTCAAGATATTACATACAAATATGTTACAACATTCAGTTCAACTCCTTCACTTTTGGCTATTGATATCGTCACAAATAATCAATAAGGTAGATAACGAATCAGAATTTTTTTTTAAAGACTAGATTAGAATATCAATTGAATGCACAATAGTTCAAGTATAACAAACTCGTTTACATCTTATTTTTACAATATAAAAATAATTAAATATCCTACATATACATTCCCATCATACTTCACAAATCAAATGTGAAGGAGTGGAGACATCTTACGTCAATATCATGCTTTAATTAGTTGCTTCCTAGTCAATTCTCAGATAAGAATTTGAGAAATAAAAATTAAATATGAATTTATTCATTGCAATTTTTTTTCTGCCACAATAGACCATAATGTTTTATTTTTTATTTTCATACAAAACAAAAGCGTCTTCAATTTTATTTATAAAAACTACTTTTTTTATCGTGATTTAGCATTACCAAAATCCTAAGCTTTTATTAAAGAAATGAAGTGAATACAAAATGTTTATACATTCGTATGTTTACATGGTCACACGTTTTTAATTGAGATCAAAAACTAAATTATTTATTTTAAGAATTATAATATTTAAGAGCATTAATTTAATAATAATAATAATAATATTGAAAATTAGAAATAATGGTAAGTTAGCTAAATTATTGTTTCAATTAGTTGAATGAAATTTATTAAAATTCTATATTTATTTATATATTTCAACTTTGTTATGCTGACAAAAATTTTTTTAAATTTGAGTATAATTTATTTTTTATCTGCTTGTACATTTACTGTCAATAATATCTCACTATTTTTTATTTTGATAGTTTTGTTCATTATATTTATAATTTATCTTATTAATATTAAATATATTTGATATTTTTAATTCATTTTTGTTTTCTATTCGAAATTTTAAATTCTCACATGGAAATCAATTTTTACTGGCAATACTTCTATTCTACAAAATTTTATATTTATTCTGATAAGTGAAATTTTAAAGTTGCAAAACCAATTTAATTTTACATAAATACTTCTTTCATATAAATCACAATGAATTTTTTTATTTAATTAAAAATAAACTGTTCCTTTAAAAAATTATGATACTGCAATTTTTCCAACTAACAATAAATATTCAGATTTAACTAAATTTTTTAAAGATATAGCATAAAGCAAATACCTACATGTCTATATCAATTTGTTTGAAATAGGCTTAATGACTTGAATATGTTTTAGGATTTCTCCCATAAATGTAACTGATTGCCAGAATTGTTTTTTGTATTTCAGTACATTTAAAAATTGTATTAGGGATAATAATAATGATTAAAACTGTTTATGTTTAGTTTTTATTCAATATAATATGCATTAATTTCAACAAAGTTCTTATATAAGTTCTCCAAAAGAAAATTTGTTATTTATGACAAAGAAAAATAAACTTCAACATTTTTAAAATGCTTTTTCAGCATATTTTATTAAATAATTTAGAAATATTTAATTTTTAAAATACTTATTTGTTATTATTTATTTGTGGCAGCATAATTTTCTAAAGTAAAGTAAAATAAAGTAAAACTGCAAGAAAATGAGATTTATACTGAAACTTTTCCTGCAGGAAAATGTAACTTATATGGAGAAAAAGAATTAAATTTTGTTTTGATATTATAATTAACAAATAGCAAAATATTTTTTTAACTATGATTGATGATGAATTATTTGGCTACATAAATTTGTAATGATACAGCAGTTTTTCATTTTTGACTTAATTTCACTAAAAGCGAACGAGGTAGGAATAAACCTAAAAAATAAGGTAAAATTTGGCATAACATGTAGATATTAATAAGTAACTTAATTAAGCTGTGTCAAAGGAATTTTTTTCGTGTGGAATTAATATTATATATCAATAATCAATAAAGAAGGAAGTTGTCAGAGATTTTAATTGTTGTTTTTTTAGTTTCAATTGTATGGTTAATTATTATTTTCTTGGAAGGATAAATTTATTATTTAAGTTATTTTTAATTGATTTTTTTTATGTGCTTTATTCTATTTAGCCAAAAGTTAAGAAAAGTTCTTCAGTTATTCATCCTAACAGTAGAAAAGCAATGCAACTGTCTCGTATGGAGCATAGAGGAGCAAAATTATTAAAGTAGGCTATAATTTTAATTTGATGACATTTGGGGTAGTTAATAATAATATCCCAATTTTAATATTGGTATAATTATTCATAACCCATTTTCATATCTCAGACATGTTTTGAAAAAAAAGGCACAAGTTTGTATTTGTGTATAGTTATGTACTATACACTATAGCTATACCGTGTATAGCTATGGACTGTTATGCTGGTTATTTTTATAAGGTTTATTCAAAAATTTACATAATATCCTTTTTTTTTTAGATTTCAAAATTCTTCAGTTATATTGTTTTATCGTATTTATAAAATTTTATACAGTGCCTCAAAAAAATTTCCCCGTTTGTGTGATTCATATTATAACTTAAACAAAAGATGTAAAAATAATTACACATTTTAACATGAAAAGAATTTTTGTTTTTCAAACAATATAGTTTGTAAGATGATATATGTTTCACATTCTGAAAACAATATAGAAGAATATCTTTAAGCTTAAGTAAATCATACAAAGGTTATCACATATAATTTAAAATGGCATTAAATTTGTCTGTTTCATTTAAAAGTTTTCATCCATAAAAATATCATCTTGATTAAGAAAGTATTTTACCAAAGAAAGTCTTTTGACTAAACATTATTTGAATCTATACTGAATGAGATTTTTATTAAATTTTATTCTTATTCAAAAAAATTTTTGTAACATTCATTTTTTTATTATGTATTGATGTATTTAAAATAAGTTTATTCCAAATAATTAAAAGAAAATGTGAATAAAAGGAAAACCTAATTATTTTAACAAAATATATTTCAGTTTTATTAACTTTATGTTAAGTTACATTTTTTTTATCTAATGGTTTGTGTGTATCAAACATCTATACAAAAACTTTTTCAGATATTGTATTACAAAAAAATTTGCAGTTTGTTGCTTTTTCCAAAGGATGTTTATTAATTTCAAGTCTTTGTGATTTTTGTCTTTAAATTATGGTATTTGCTATCTATTAACATTTTGCAGATATTTCCATAAATATATAGTTTTAGGTACATAAGAATATTTATTTTATGTAGTTTTAAAATTAATTCTTCCTTTAAAATATAAATTGCTTTTTTTTTCATCATCAGGAGAAAAGAAGAAGGAAATATTAAGCTACGAACAAAATGTAAGTCATGTTATTTATTTATTATTATTATTATTATTATTTTTTGGCTAACAATATATTGTTCCTAATTATTGCAAAAGTTAATATAATTAAAATTGCTATTTATATATAGTTTAGTATTGATCTAGTTTACATATAATTTTAAGAATTCATTAGTTCTAAAATTATAATAATGCAATCTGTAACTAAAATTAATTTTTATTTTATCTATTTTAATTTTATTTTTTCATGTTTTGTATTTATTTATTTTATTTATTTATTATTTTTTCTTGTATAATTTATTTCAATAAGCCATTTGTATTTTGTAAAATACATAAATTTAAATATTATTTTATCTTGCAGTAAATAAATTAAATTGGTTCAAAGACAATATTGATTCCAGTAAAACATTGTACAATACTGAGGAAGTACATAAACTAATTGAAAGGTAAAGTAAACTGATGCATTTACAATTAACTTAGTTACTGATATATGTACTTGAAACTTTATTAAGTATATGTTTTTCCTAACAGATACCTTGGGAGGTTTGATGAGGAAGATAAAAAGTTGCAGGAAATCCAGAGCATAAAAGGTCGTCACAATCAAAATAGGATGTCATATGAATATAAGACAAAATTTGCCTTAGAGCAAGAAAAAAGAGATTATGAAACATGTGGCCTTGGTAATGGTTTCCCTCTGATCATTTTCTTTTATTTATCAATGTCTTTTATTTTATTTTTACAGAAATGATTTATGCTATTTTTTGTAGATATTGAAATTTTCAAGTTCTGCATTGCTTATTTTATTTTATTTTAAATTGTAGATGGATTTATATCAATAATTTATATATTCTTTATTCTATAAGTCATCCTGGAGTAATTAACGGATATCTTGGTTATATATCTTTTCAAGATCAATCTTTTTTGTGTCAAAATATTGTTGCAGTTAAATGTAAAAAATCACAAAAGCACTTCAAATCATTTTTTTTTGTGGAATTATTTGTTTAGTTCAAATTAAATTTGTTTAATTAATTAATTAAATTTTGTTACATTAATTATTATTAGTTTACTGAACTTTTTGAATTCCTGCAGAGCAAAATTGGTTGGGAAACACTTTTTTTTAGATTCCACTTTTAAATTACTTTCCCATTTTCTTTATCACAGTTCCTGAAAGTATATATATAAAAAAAAAAATTCTGTAGCATCAAAATAATTTATAGAATTTGACCAAGATATATCCAAAACAACAGGGTACTTGGGGGGATTCACGTCAGTGCTAATTTATAGTATATATATATATATATATATATAAATAATCTTTTATAACCCTTACACTAAACAAAACTGTCATACAAAATTTTTTAACTTAAAAAATGAATATTTTCAAATTAAAGAACTGAACTATAAAAATTCTTCATTGAAATATGAGAAATTTTTTAAGAAATATGCATAGTTCTACACTTGAATATAACTATGTAATATGAAAAAGAATTCATTCTTTGTTGTGAAAAATCATAAATGTGAGTGACATAAAAGTTTATGTGAAATTCATAGAAAGAGGTATAATGTGGAGACACTTTTACAGTTTTTTTTTTTGCCACTGGTCAAAGAGAGACAGAATAAAAAAACTTAAACATGCAGTATATTTTCAAGGGACTGACAGATTCGAATATTGATTTTCATTCTCATTAGATAGAATGATGTAAAAACATTGTTTTCAGATCTCAAAATTTTTTTTTAAAGTAGCAAAATGATTTTTCTTTTGAATTCTGAAAGTGAATGATATGGCCTTTATGGAGTTTTTGCTATTAAAATGAAATATTTTTCTCAAATAATTTAATATACTTGTGTTTCAACATTGTATTTATTTCAAAAAGCGACTGACCAATAGTTATTTCAATGATCCCCAATCACTTAAAACTTCAAATTGAGACTACATTAATGCTGATAACAATATTTTATTATGTGTAAGCACTAAAAGGTGTTGAATGCAGGCAATTGTAAAAATATTGCTTTAAGTAATTATTGTAATAATTGGATGCTTTTTTTTATTTTTCATGTACCTTCCAAATATTACTAAATTATTTTATTTAAAAGTTAATAGCATCATCAATTATTCATGCTTGTCATTCTATGATATTAAATTTTTAGAGTTTCCTTGATTATTTAGTTATATTTGTTGTTCATTTATTTTTATTATAAAATTGGAAGAGTTTTTCATAATTTTATGATTTTTTTCCATTCTTTTTTTTTTTACAATGTAACTAAGAAATTTTTTAGATAAAATTCTTGTAAACTATAATGCTTTTCAAATCTACAACTTGTTAATTATCATTTAATAAGATGCATTTGTTATCTAGTATTCAGTTACTACACTATAATTATTTTTAACTAGGAGAAACCTCATTAGCACTTTTACAAAATATTAAATTTTAAAATATCTGGACATTTTTCTAGTTAATTTTTGCTGCTATATTAAAAAAAAAATAATTCAAAGTACAGCTCAAAACTCATTTTAAATGATAAAATTTAGCACAAAAGTAGAGAGATATTCATAATGCTAATTTATATTTTTTCATTTTTTATAATTTATCTAATTAAGATGTTCTCCAATGTATTTTATTTTGTACTTAACAATTCAATCCTTGACATATGGAATTAAAAGAATGAGAAAAACACATTAAAAGTAAAAATTCTGTAATTAGTGAAAATATAAAAAAAAGGGTTTGAATTTATTACATGGAATATAAAAAATGTTATTGAAGTATCGATTTAAGATTTTAATTATGAATAATACAATAATAGAAATTTTCATGAATATCGTCAAAAGATCTGAGTTGATGTAATTTTTCATGCCTTTCATTACATAATTTTTTATGAAGTTTTCTTTTTTAACCAATAATTTATTTATTATTATTTTTAAATGCTATTAATATTCATAATAGAATTTTAATTTTGTATTTGCAAAGAACATTAAAATTATTACTGTAATTATTAGAGTAAAATTTAGTAAAAAACTACTCTCTTAGTATATTTCATCCAATTTGTAATGAGAAATTTCATTTTACAGAAATTCCTAATCTTATGAAAGAAGAATCATTTGAATATTTTAAGTGAGTATTGATAATTCAAAATTTAATTTTTTTTTTGTTATGTGAAATATTAATTTTAAAAAAATCTGTCTTACATTAAATATATAATTTTTTAATAATACTTATGTCAAATTTTTTTCAAAATGTCACTTTTTTTTTTAAAGTTGAAAAGAAAGAGAAAGAAGCGAAGAGAAAAAAAAAACTGATTGATAACTGATTTTAAAAATTCAAATGAAATTAATTTTTTTAATAAAATGTGTTAGACACTTATACTACAAAATAATCAAAAATACTAAAAATAATTTGAAAATTTAATCTAATGTAGATATATTCACCAATTACAAATATAACATTTGAATTTAATATTTTCAATTCTCTTATTATGTAAACCCTAAATTTAGATAGTGCTATTTTTTAAACTTTGGAAAAGTGAAAAGATATATTATAATTTAAAATTAACACTATATAAAAAATGTATATATTCTTTTCCATCTTCTCTGTAATAGAAATTTTGATATCTTATTGATTCACTTTCTGCAATTATTGATGAGAATGAAAGATGTGCAATTTTGAGAATTTACACGTGGAATATTAACCATTTTAATGTTGATACAATAAATTTTTACTCAAAATCCTACTTCTTTCAAAATTTATTTAACTTATTTCCTAATCTGAATTTTTGTTTTGTATTAAATCCAATGCCTTATATTCTTATTTAAAAATTTAATTCAGCATTTTTAATATGATGCTGAAGTGCTAGTTTGATCATAAGAATCTCCCTGTCATTAACGAATTTTATATCTTAGTTATCTTAGTTAATAACTCAATAAACATTCCTAAAAAAGCATTATTATGTGTAATAATATGCTACAGTAAGTGCTAGTAAACACAAATAATGCATTTTTTTGCACGACCAGAAAGAAATCTTTGGATTCATGATTTTTAGATATTTTGGTTGATAAAAATGATCTATTTTGATTATCTAAATTAGATTCATGATATATCTATTTTTATTTATTTATCTTTCATTTTTATCTATTTTGGTTTCTGCCTCTACCCATTCATTTTATATCATGCATTAATAATAATGTGTATTAAAAAATATACAGGACGTCCCTCGACTTTTTGCGCAATTTACTATTTTGCACATTTTTAAAAATCAAGCCTTTTAAATATTTTTTGGCAATAAGCAAAAATTTGCTTTCATGCAGAATGTTAATGTGAAAAGAATTACTTGAAAACTGACAGTTTATGAAAAATGGATTTGTTTTTGTGTGGAATATAATAGGATTAGTTGTAGTATAATAGTTGTTCCCATAAAGTATCCAAGCGAGAAGTTAAAACAGTTTGTCTCGCATAGGGTGTGCATCAGAGTGTTCTGCTTTACAAATTTATTTGTACATGTTTAAATATTTTGTCCTTATAAATTAATAAACTTGAGTGAGGAATAAAGAAACTGTAGTGTTGATATAAACAAAAGAAATTAAGGACTCATAAATTTCATATGAATGAGACAAAGATGGAAATAATGAAACATTCTGAAAATGGTGAATCCTTTTTTAAATTAGATGTATGCATATGCACAATATAAACATATCTGACAGTATAGTCAGTTTTGAAAATAAAAGTAAAATTAAGGAATACTTTCAAAATTATGAAAATATATCTTCATAGATTGTTTCCAAAAGACACGGAGAGCATAGTGATGAATGAAATTGAAAGATCTTTGGATTTATGATCAACATCAAAATTATGTCCGAGTTTTCAATTATTTAAACTAAAACTCTTTTGCATGAATATTGGAAGACTAGATTAAATGAAGATTTTAACAGTGTTTCAGCAAATAATGGCTAGTTTGACAAATTTAAAATGAGATTTTCTTTACATGATATTAAATTCACTGAGAATTGACTGATACAGATGAAGATGCTGCAAAACAATTTATTTCCTCATTGTCTAAAATTATTGTAGATGGAGAATATTCTTCTAGTCAAATATTCAATGTAGATAAGATAGGTTTATTTTAGAGAAAATCCCTAATCATACATTTCTATTGAAAAAGTATCAGTTTCCCCTGATATATACCTTCCAAAAACCGATTGACATTGCTGCATCTTGGAAATTTAGCTGGTAATTTACAGTTGAAACCATTGTTAGTTTACCAAGTAGAAAACCCTAGAGCATTGAAAGGAAATGATAAATAATTGCTTCCAGTCATTTGAAATCAAATTAAAATGTTTAAGTTACTACATTATTATTTAAAGATTGGTTGTCATTTCATTTTGTGCCGACAGTTGAACAATATTGTGAAAATAAAAATTTAAAGCATTATTTATATTAGACAATGCTCCAGGACATCTAAAATCTCTGCAGAATTTATACCTGGAAATCAATGTTGTATTTTTTCCCCAGTACTACCTGCTTCATACAGTTCATGGACCAAAAACAGTACACTTAAGTGATATTGTAGGAGGGCAATAATAATAAAGGGTATCAATGTAACTCACAGGAAGATACGCCAGCATTAACAGATTTTGGGGAAGAACTATAATGTATGGAATGCAATAAACAATATTGGAGACTTATGGGCTGAAATAAAAGAGTCAACAATAAAGATTCCTGGAAATAATTATGCTTACAAATAATAAGGGATTTTATAAGTTTTAAAAAACACTGGAAGATTATCATAGATTAAATAGTTAGCCTAATAAATGAACTAAACTTGTACATAACAATGAAGATGTTAATATGATGAGCTGAGTGAGATGATTGAATTTCACCAGCTACTTTGTCAAATGGAACATAATTGAGCAACAATGAAAGGGAGGAAGATGAAGCTGATAAATTTGATAATGAAATGATATATTTTTAATTGTCCAAATCTTGATTTTTTAAAGATTTGGAACAGTTAAAAATATGAATGAAGTCTTCTTGCATCTTGACAAATCATAGAAGAATGTTATCTTAGTGGAGAACATATCGAAGAAGTGGCAATTAAGAAAGACAGCATTTTATAAAAATCTTTATCAAGTTCATAAAGAAAAACCTGAAAGCACTTAAACATGCCCTCTTAACTTCATTATATGTACATATTGATAACAAATACTTCGCGAAAAACACAGTTTTTGTTATGCAACAAAACCGTGTTTTTTCATCCTCTACTTATCTACATTTGCTCACACTTCAGGAACCAACCAAAGTGTGCAAAAAGTCGAGGTTACTGCCTGTATTGCATTTTAAACAAATATTTATTTATAACATAATTTGTTATAAGATCTGCATATTTTGTTTTTTTAGGAAATGGGATAAAGATGTTCGCTATTTTCTTCGCAATTAACTAGTGCTTGCAAACCCTAAATGTAAATAACTTACAAATAAATATTTATTATCAATAGTTGCACTGTTTTTAGTATTATTGTTAATTAATGTAAATAATGGTTTGTTACAATGCATTAGATGTAATTAAAAAATTTTTTGAAAGAATACTTTTCTATAAGTATTTATATTACATTATTGTGAAAGGATATATAGAAAAAAACTATGTCCATGTACAGATATTGGCATAAGTTTAAATAAAATTTAGGTGGAAACAATTGAAACATATTTTTCTCTCTTTTTTTTTTGTTATAAGGATGTGTACGTATTGTATTTATTATGAGCACTGTTATAAAAAGTAATTTAACTTTTGTGGATATTTTCAGATTTTTAACTATAAAATACATCCTTTTTTATATTTCTTGTACCTTTATTGATTTAAAATTTTATTGTTGTTCTATTTGCTTTATGACATTTGTGTTCAGCAAAATTTTTAAAAAGTTTCGGTTTCTTATCTTTTTTTTCCTATATCAAACTTGTATAGCTATAGATCAAACCATAAGAACTCTAGCAGTCCAATAAAATTTAGCTTGCAAAGTTATCGAATGTTAGCAGCAAATCCTGGAAAAGCGCGTATGTTTAAAATGTAAAAGTCTATGGCTTCACTTGATGAGCATAGAGATCTGATACATCAACAGTAGTCACGCTGCACTCACTGCTGTGCAAGTGTCAGGTTAAGAAACCACGTTTTTCTCCTGCAAAAAATTTCCTTCTGTAAAACTGCACTTCAAAAGTCCTGGTCCACGCATCGGAACGCGAAAGGGAACCCAATGGCGCTGATTAATCCAATGACAGGCGCATGTAAGTTCCGCGGCACTCCCAAGAGTCTGCCCCTTTCCCTTGCATTCCAGAACTAAATTGATGAGAGATGAAAGAAAATTCCTGTGTCAAATATTTACAACCATTTTTGCAGCCTAAGAAGTCTGCTTTTTTTTCCCCTAAACAAGATGCCAAATCTATAGTCAACCACTTTGAAAAATAAATCTCCAACCAGAAGCAAATTGCATTGGATGATCCTTAATCCTTACCCTAGTGATCAATTCATTTGTTATTGTTCATCAGATATCATACAAGCAAAGAATTTGCACCTTCTTGAATTGGAACCAAAGCGTGGAAGCCTTAACCAGCAATAGATGGAAAATATGAAACACAATTTTCAACTGTTCTACCAAAGAAGGTTGTAGTGAAGTGTAGTGAAATGACTGCCATTGAATTTGC
>BPLR01017433.1:0-30379 GCA_021605095.1 Caerostris extrusa
AAAAGTATTTATAATTATTTTTAATAAAAATTACTTTGAAAATAAAACTTTCACTTAAGTAACATTTTTGTACTCTTGGAATACATGTAAAGTCATTGTCATGCATGTACTAGAGCTGTTGTAAGGGCTTGACCCGAGCAATTTTGTTAACTGACTACTCTGAACCTCGGAAATGAACTCCCATTTCCTGCTTTCCTTTGAGAACTTTCTCTGGGTATCGATGATAACCGCTATATCGATATATCGATTCAAATTCTAATTTGAATTTCAACCAATATTGATTACTGTTATCAACCATCATTCGAACTCTCGTGGAAGCTGTAAGTCTGCCAAGTACAACTCCAAACTAGCATCGCATTCACTTTCGCTGGTAGCGGGTCGATAGAGGTTTAAATGAATAGTTGATTTCTCTTTTCGTTTTGGTCAGCGCTCATAATTTTTGATAAGTTGCGCAGATTATGTCTTCTTTCAGTGTGATTAATTTGTAATATTATTTTTATTTAGTTGAATGAATGGTTGTTTATCTGAGCATAACTATAAAATGGTCCTTATTTGCTATTGCAATTGAAAGTCTCGTTTTAAAATTAAAATAGGTCTGCCTGAACTAATTGTAGTCTCGATTAATATAAACTTCAACATACATACAAATAGTATATATTTATTTGTACATACATATATATATCACAATCATCGGCGTAACAGCCCCATGTTGGGCCAAGGCCATCTGCTCGCTGGCACATGGTTGTTTTCCTTTTACAGGGTAGGCCAACCCTACGCCCAACAGGATGGGATCGGGACTTACGGCTTAAGGTGGATTTCGAACAACTACAAAAACTCACGGCACCGCTGGGACTCTAACCCGAAACCTGTGACACCGACCGCCAGAGCGCTAGACACTCTGCCAATCAAATCCCAATGCTCATTCTAAATTGCAGAAGGATTCGGTTGTTTGGAACGAAGGTTCGTTCAAAGGATGTTGTTGTTATATATATATACTCTTGTTTTTATAATAGATATTGCATAATTATATCAATGATTGCAATCCAAAGTTTGTTATTATTATTATTTTTAATATTTATTAAAGGCAATGAAAAAACTGAACTTTATGCTTCAAAAAATATATTTAAAATTCTACTTTATTTTTTGAACTTTTTAAAAACAAATTTAAATTCCCATTTAATGTTGTTGGTTAAGTCAAGTCTCGGATTCAAATCAGTTAGTGGCATCAGTTGTAGTCACTGCTTTCAGAAAAGAGGAGACTCGATGGCTACTGTGAAAACGCTTGTAAAATGTCTCGCATTGGTAATCAGAATTCCTGGTGAGAGTTTCCCGAATTTTCTTTTACATGATATGGACATATGAGGCAGTTAACCCTGAAAAGTCCTCACAAAGGACAAGTCTCAACTCATCACCTATCGGTGAGTTATTCATGGTAAATGTAAGTGAAATAAGTGGACCCCTGATGTCCAACAACAAAAAATGCATATTAAATCAAATGCGTAAGACAGTGTATGAAAACCGTATTCAACGACATTTAAATAATGATAAAGAAATAATTTATTGTTTTAAAAACACAGACTGCACATCGATGAAATACTCTAAAAAGAAATTCTATCAAAATTTGAAAATATAATTTGAGTAGAATAAAACAAAATAATAAATCCGAGTTATTATTCACCTGCGGCAAATGAAATTTGTAACTTGAGCAATAGGAAGAACCATTTTAAATCTTGTGGCCGTCGGTAAAAATTCGATTCAGAAGCGTATGAAATGTTGCAATAAATATACGACCGAAATTACAAGTATACGACTAAAATTATAAGTACACTATCTGGAAGAAAGTGACGGACACCCCCTCGAAAAGTAGAAAAGTCGACAATACAACTGACACATGCGCAATAATAGGTATCACGTGTCAGCCTTATCCTATAAATACTCTGTGGAGTCGACTTGAGTTGTTTTTTGTCAAGATGCCGCCACGGGAAGAGTTGTCTGAGTTCGAGAAAGGTGTGTTGGTTGGATTGCATCTTGCCAAGGTGTCAATTAGGGAGATATCCCGTCTCCGTAACTGCTCAAAATCAACTGTAACACGTGTTGTGTGTCGCTACAAGACTGAGGGACACTGTCAGAACAAACCCCGAAGTGGACGACCTACAGTTCTCACCAGCAGGGACCGGCGGGTGCTCGGCAGGGAGATTCTAAGTAACCGTCAAACATACATGGATAACATCGCTAATGAGTTTAGACAAGCCACAGGTGTGGCCGTTTCGACGAAGACTCTTCGTATCGAGGCCCATAAGTTAGGTTACACTGGACGTTTGGCGGCCCATAAGCCTTTGATTACGAAAACCAACAAGAAGGCGCGCCCTCGATGGGCCAAAGACCACCATACTTGGACTCTGGATGACTGGAAAGGCGTCCTTTGGTTTCCATTTCGATGGACGTGTTTGGGTATGGCGTTTACCAGGAGAACGCCTTTTGCCCGAATATGTCGTCCCAATTGTAAAGTTTGGTGGAGGAGGATTGATGGTATGGGCCTGTTTCTCCTGGTATGGGGCTGGCCCACTGGCGAAGGTTGATGGTGCGATGAATGCCGATAGATACTGTGATATTCTAGACAATCATGTCCTTCCTACCTTGTGGGCAACGTACGGTATGGATGATTGCTGGTATCAAGACGACAACGCAACATGCCATGTTGCAAGGAGGATTCTGAGACGGTATGTGAACAACAACGTTAAACGCATGGAGTGGCCGACGCAGAGCCCTGATCTTAACGCAATTGAACATCTCTGGGACGAATTGGGCCGTCGGTTGAGGGCCTGCACCCCACTCCCCAAAAAGCAAGCCTGAACTATGGAACTTCCTGTTAAACATTTGGAAGGAAATTCCTCTTGCCACTATGGCTAATTTAGTAGAAAGCATGCCCAGAAGGGTTGTAGCTGTGATCGCAGCCAAAGGAGGCCCTACCTCCTATTAATTTTAATAAATATGCGTTAATGTCGTTATAATGTCGTGTCCCGATTTATTACTATCACCACCATTTTGGTTTAGTTTGTAGATATAAGGTCATTTTTGCACACTTCGGGCTAATTAGACCTGAACCTACAGTTTAACGTGAATTTCGAACCACTCCCAAACATTCAGGCCATCACAAAGATTCGAACCTGAAGCCTGCTGTACCGAAGAACAGAGCGCTAGCCAATTTGACATCAGCCTACCTATTACAATTTTGACAGTCCACTAGAATTGCTTTATTTTTCAAAGCAAGATGGCTCTGATTTGCCTGGATGGAGCAAAACATAGTTTCGTTTTTATCGCATCCCTAAAATTTAAGCGGTCTTGTCGTAGTGTCGTCTTCCACCATATGCTGTTACAACGTTTAACACGCTACTATAGCTTATTTTCATAAGAGAATGCAAGGTTTCAAGTCTGCATGTTACGGGTCGTGAATGTTCCATTTCCTGTAAGGGAAAAGAAGTCTTACTTTGTTTCTCGCCAAATCCTTTACCAGATATTATGCTATCTGATAAGTCCTTCACCTGACGCGAGTATCACTACACAAAAAATATTTTGTTATTAGATAGAGCAAAACTCTAATTTAATATTTTACGTAATGCTAAATGTTAGTATGTTTAATTGACATATAAAAAAAAACATCTTTTCATTTTTTTCCCATAGAAAAAGCGAGTCTCGTGTCGTCATAAAACACTATTTTTTTGATAGGCAAAAACGCAAAAGAAGTTAAGGTAAAAATCGATAAACATTATGGGTTCTATCAAATTCGATGGTTTAATTTTGGATTACTGGAGTTTAATGGGAATGCAGAACCCCTAGTGACAACATGGGTCCAATCGTCCAAATCAGGTGTCAACACCAGAAACGACTGAAAAAATTCACGATATGGTTTTGGAGAACCTAAAGTTGAAAGTGCATGAAATATCTGAGACAGTACACATTTCAAAAGAATGGGTGGGCAGTAATTTGCATTAACATTTACATATGAAAAAGTTATATGTGCAATGGGTGCCAAGCCAGCTCACAATTGATCAAAAACGTGAAAGTGTTCGTGCTTTTAGCGGTATTTGGAACAGTTTTAGCGCAAGAATATTAAATTTGCTTGTTACAACAAAATTGATCAAACACGAATTCACCATTTGACTATTGAATCGAGTCAGGGAGGAAAACAACAGGTTCCAGCCAGCGAAAGCGCTCATAAGCGACCGAGGAAATAGCGATCTACTTGAATGGTTATCGCAATATTTTTTGGGATTCACATGGTATAATATTGATCGATTACCATGAAAAAGATAAACTAAGAACAGGAAGAATATTATTCATCACTGTTGGATCAATTAGATGAAGAAATAAAGAATAAAAGACCTCATTTAGCGTAGGAAAAAAAAGTGCTGTTTCATCAATTGAATGAGCAGATCCATGAAAGCGATGGCAAAATTGAATGAAGTGCGATATGAACTGCTCGTTTACCTACCGTTATCACCTGATTTGGCCCCATGCGACTATTATCCGTTCCGTTGTCGTTCGAAATGGAGAGGTTAAATATAAAATTAATGGGTATTTTGGCTGTTTACAAAAAGAATACTATTTACACTGCGTAAAAAAAAAAAACTAAAAGATCGTTTGACTGACTGCATTAAATTAAAATGAGAGTATATTGAAAGATGAAATTATATTAGCCTAAACAAAGTGTGCTTCCTTTTTCATGCCACAAATTTATCAGATAACCTTGTAGATTTGTAGCAAATTTTTTTCCTTTGTGTAAATATTCGAGATATATTAGGAGCTTTATTTCATTGTCATATGTTGCTTCTGTGTTTAAAAGTAAATTCATTTCCCTTTATTTATAATTAGTCCTTGTATGAAAGACGCCTTAACACCAGGTTTGTAAACTTAGTATTTAAAAATAGGAGAATTTTGTTTCTTTTTTTTTTATCTATTTTTAAAATTCATTAAAATGCAGACAAAAAATATTTGATGTCAAAAATTAAATTGCTTAGTTACTGATATTTTTATAAGTCATATTTAAATTGAAATGTTAATAACTCCCGAAATCCCGACTCGTGGCTCAGTGGCAACGCGCGCAGCTGGTGAGCATTAGGACTGAGATTTAATCCGCTGGAGGCGTTGTAGTAGACACTGCTTCCCAAACGAGGAGTCTCGACGGCGTTTGTGAAGTTCAGCATCTTAAGTTGGACTACCTTTTGGGAGTTTTCAGGATCTTCTCCCATGCGATACGCAAATGCGGGAGTCCTAAATTCCAACTAAAAGTACTCCCGGAAGTTACTGCCCTTCTTCTTCTTCAGAAGCGGCCTGGTGTCCAAGTGGTTAGCACTCTGGTCTTTGGTACCACAGGCTTCAGATTAGAATCCTGGCGATGGCATGGATGTTTGTGAGTGGTTCGGAATTCACATTAAACTGTAGGTCCCGGTCTAATTAGCCTAAAGTGTACAAAAACTGACCGTAGAGTGACAAACTAAACCTCTTCTTCAATGACTCGGATCCAAGTCAGACTTTTACCGACTGGTGCTCTATCACAACAGAAACTGCCCCCCTTCCCTCCTTCCATGGTTTGGTTTGGTTAGGTTTGTCTTTCTAATGTCATCTTGTGCACACTTTAGGCTAAAGACCGTGACCTACAATTTAAAGTGGATTCCAAACTACCCACAAACATCCATGCCACCTCCAGGATTCGAACCTGAAGCCTGGGATACCAAAGGCCAGAGCATTGGCCTCCAGGCCGCCTCCTGCCATGAGAACACAAGGCTTCATGAACTTGTCAAGATGTTGCTGTCGACGAAGTGGGATAAGAAACAACGACAAACATAATTCTGAAAAGTAGTGTATATTACTACTAATTAATTAATTTATTACTTTTGATTTTTTATTTATTATTATTAATATATTATATAAGATTATATTCGTATTTGTTTTTAATGAACTTATAAAATGAGCTAACCCAGAGATATTAGCACGAGATGAATAACTCCATTCATCGAATTTCTAAGGAGTGGAGACGTTTCCTTTTCTTTCGTCATTTTAAAGGTTTCTGCCGTGAATGGATCAATGCTGTACATCAGGACTTTCAGCAGGAAAACCTTCAAGTTATGTGGACATCACAGTATTGCTGAAGCCATCAAAATGCTTTTGAATTTAATTCTATCAGTTTTTTTTTTTTATGAAGGAGGATGAAAGGATTTTTAATGTAAACCCATGTTTGAAAACTAAAATGAATAAATAAATAACAGTTGAATGATGTTGACACATATTTTGAGAAGCCGAATCGCTGTGACTTTTACATGTTATTTCTATGAATCGTACTGATTTCTAGTATATGTATTTTGATGTAAAAATAATTCATTTAAAAATAAAAATTTAATTATCTAATATCATTATTAATCTAATCTAATATTATTATTAATAATGTTAATAATGTGATTAATTTATTTATATAATTTAATTTTACTTATTTATTTAATTATTTACATAGATTTATTATTATAATATATATATTTATTATATATTTAATTATTTTTATTATTTTATTTATTTTTTTTATATAATAATGTTTTAATTAATTCATATAATTAATATTAAAAATTAAATATTATGTTAGTTTAATATTATTTATTAACTTTATCTTTGCCAAAAAAGATTTCTATATTTGGATTTATTTAAAAAAATTATTTTTTTTTAGTTATAATTAGAGCAGTTTTATAGGACAGAAAAATATCCACCAAATTATTTGGAGACTTAAAAAAATAAGTAAAAATAAATATAAATAAACAATAAAAAAATAATACAAGTACACTCTTTTCTATTGTTCTCCAATTAGTTCACTCACGATTAATTTTAATCGCATATCATCATCAAAATGTGCACATTTTCAGAGAGGTTAGAATTTTATGTTTAAACTTATGTGATTATTTTCTGCATATAATACAGTAATTTCTGTATGTTATTTTTTGTTTTGTTTTTCTTGCATTCCGCATACGGGAAAGCTCTGATTAGAATTCACTGCCGACATCCGTTGCAGTCACTGCTTTTTTAGTAGCAAGAAGAATCGATAGCGATAGTAAAAACGCGTGTAAAACGTCTTAAATCCACAATCAGGTTGTCTGGTCGGAGTTTTTTAGCCATGTTACACGCAGTGTCTCGTAAAAGTTCTCTTGGAATGTAATTCCCTCCCCTCATTGTCTCTCTGTTGGTTGTTCGTGACATACCTACAGATATTCCCCCAAAAATAAACTGGATTTCCAACTGTAAGAGGAAGATGTTGTTCGTTCTTCTTAAGACTAACATGTTACTGTAATTTGGCAATGCATAATTCTCCGTTTTTTACAATTATATCCTCTTATCCGTCGCTTAAATATTTTATTTAACAAAAATAAAATATTTTTCAAAAGAATAAAAAATTTGAAAAATAAAATAAAATATTTTTAAAAAAAATAAAATTTTTTCCAAAAAAGTAAAAAAAAAAAAATAATAATAGATGATAATTAGAAATGAAATTAAAATGAAATGAATGACAAATAGTTGTGAAAATTGTTCGAGAAGGGTAAGCAATACCTTAAAAATATTTAATCGTTTCAAGAATGATTTTTATATAGTAAGAAAAAAAAAATGACTTAATTATATGTTTTGTTATCATTTATACTTATTATATTGCCAACTCGGGGCTCACTGGTAAAAAGCTTCGATGGTGAGCCTTAGGGCTGAGGTTCAGTCCTCTGGCGGCTTTGTTGTAGACACTGTTCCAAAAAAAAAACCGAGGAGAATCGATGGCGTTTGTGATGCTCAGCACCTTGCCTCGTTAATGGGACTACCTAGTGGGAGTTTTCGGAGATTTCTCGAATGCGAGAGTCCGCAAATTCCCCCTAAAAGTTATCCCGGAAGGTGATGCTCAGCATCTTGCCTCGTGAATCGGATTATCTGTTTGGAGTTTTCCGCATTTTTTCCCATACGATATGCAAATGCGGGGTAGTTCCCCTAAAAGTCCACCTGAAAGGACTGCTCTCCTTTTAAGCGACATGGAGTCAAGTCAGGCTTTTACATTCGAGTGTTCCAACACAACAGAAACTGCTCCCCCTCCTTTCTCTCTTTCCATGAGTAGATTACTCATGGTTCGTCCCATGCTGCAGGACACTGAGGATTAGACAGACATTTTATATTGAAAGGAATTCAAAAAAAAAAAAAATGGGGAAAACTAAAAAAAAACCCGTAATGTCTACATTTGTGGCCGTTGTGCGATAATAGCAATTTATGAGTTCATGCATTCCGGGTGGACCTGAATGACCGAGTGGCTAGCACTCTGGCGCTCAGTACCACAGGTTTCGGGTTCGAGTCCCGGCGGTGCTATGGATGTTTGTAGTGGTTCGGAACCCACTTTAAACCGTAGATCCCGGTCTAATAGGATCGTAGAGCGTTGCGGGGCATTGTTACTCCGCGTCCGTGGCTTATCTTCAAGCTACACGCGCCCCCTGGGCAATGCAAAGTGAGTAATGTCTGTGCAGCGCTAGCCTTAGAAAGCTTTGTCTTGGATGCCTTAAGCGATTGTCAGCTGCATTTGGAAAAAAAAAACATTCCGGGCATGAATTACTCATTATTATCCAAGAATAAATTATTAAAACTAAATATATTTAATATATCTGGTATTATTTTTATCAAACATTAACGAGTTGTTCAAATATTCCAACAACACTGACAGTCCAAATATTGATTTAAGCTATTTTCATATTTCTTTTCTTTCTTTATATTATATTAAGGTACACCTTAAATACGGTTGTCAGTGCAGCCAGGCCATAAGATTTATATTTTTCTTGTTGATAGATTCTGTAGTGAATAATTAATTATCTAATATTTGTCCTTTTTATTAATGATAGCAATTCTAATTATAAATTTAATTCACATATGTGGTAAAGGCTGACAAGAGGTTAAACTCTTCATTGGACATCAATTATGTTTTAATGAATTACAGCTATTGAATTTGAAAAATCCCTTTTTTATTATTATTAACTGATTATTTGATCAGCTATCGACAAAAAAGTTTTGAACTATTGGCTAAGACATAGCATACCATAACATGTAATAAAAAAAAAAAAAATTAAAGTCAATTCCTACTTTTTTTTTCACTCTATTGCAGAAAGTCCGTTATAAATAATTTTCATTCATTTTTTTAAGTTTATCTGGCGCCATCTATGGGTAGATATATGCAACTTAAATCTAAAAAAAAAAATAAAATTAATTAATTAAATTTAATTAATGAATTAATATTTGAAAAAACTGTTTTAACATCCAGTGTCATCCACTACAAGTTCAAAAAAAATGTATTTGAACTTAAGTGGATCACTAAAAGTATTTTATGAAAGATTGAAAATTTGAACAAGATATGTATAGGGAGAGTGTCAGCTAATATAAGGAATTGAATAACAGTCAGTAAAATTTTTCCTCGAATTCTAGCTGACAACAACAAGCAACAAAAAATAAAACACATTTTCAAAATATTGGCAAACGTTTGCCTTCATATAAATATGACCAATGTAGGTATTAAATTTAAAAAAATATATATGAATTACGTTGTAAAAATGGTACTTTTATTAGATGACAATTTGCAAGTCATCTTACTTTGACCCTGCTGAATAATTTTCAGGTGGCTTTTTTCTTTTTAAAATTTAGAAATATCAAGTTTTCAATGGAATTGCTATCCAGTTTTCCAATTGAAATAAACCTGAAAACTTAATCAAAAATATATTTACTTAAAAATCAACATAGTCATCATTTTTCAATGGCATCTTCCCGTCATCTTTTCATGCTTTATTTTCATATAAAATCCATTTGGTTTTGCCTTGAAAGATGAATAGAGTTCCATTTCAATTTTCTTTTTAAAGTCAGCCCAAAGCTTGCAAAAATGATTCTGTGAGCTTCTCAAAATGATTATCTTTTGAAATAGGAAAAAGTGGGTAGTTGAGGAATAATTTCAAAGCCAAATTCTTCAAGGATTTAAACTTATTTTTGAAATGTGATATTTTGAATTGCCATACTTATTTTATTATCAATGAAGATTTAAAATGTTTTTAAAGATGCTAACATTAAACTTCAGCGATTAATGTTGATTTGCCACCTAATACCGAATAATGATCAATTTATTTCGTTTACCATCCTGGAAAGGAAGAATAATGCCAAGAAGAATCTTATTTGGATACAGACCACTTCGAAGTTGTTAGAAAGACGGCTAAACCATTATATTTTGCAGCTGAACATTATTATAAAGGTTAGCTAATTTATCATAGATTGTTAGAATTCATATTTAGTAACTGTTTTTTTAAAAAATGGACAGTAATTTTGTTACAAACTGATATAAACTTATGATGAAAATATTTTCTCAAAATGAAATATACTAAAAATATCCAGATCAATGCAAGTTACAAGCTTTTAAATTCTCTTTGTAACCGTGTTTCCTCGACTACACACTGCAAACAGCTCCTGTGGGTTCATGAGAAATGGTCAGTTAGATTTCAGATTATCCCCGAGAGAAAGTACAGCGCAACCATGAGTTTCTGTTGAGAAACATTTAATTTACAGTCTCACCTCGAAAGGAAATATATTTGAAGTAACTCCGCGTAATAGTTGGCTTATAGATTCTCACCCGGTGAGGAATTATATTTGGCCCACCCTGCGCGGAGCCGAGTTTCAGATTTTTGCCTTAGAAGGGGACTCCTTTCTCGGATCTATTATATTATTATATATCTTTAAATGCGTATCGTATGTCTCTAATTGCATGTGTGGGGCTTTGTAAGTGTGTAAATAAAGCTGTCAGTTCTCAAACCTGTGCCTGAAGTATCTCAATCCAACTACACCCAATTACAATCCGGTTGCCCAACCTGCACACTATAATGAGGCACCTGAACGTGTGAGCCGTACTTCCCCGTTACATCCTTTAAAGTATGTCTCCAGTAAACTTCATCCCCAATTGCAAATAAATGCCTAAGAGAAAACACTTCTACATTACTAAGTCCTTATTAGCTATTAATACAACGTTAAAAATTGTTTACTAAAATTATAAATTTATTATAATTCGGATATTTTTTCCGTGATAAATAAAAACATTTGGTAAATATTTCGCATTATTTAAGAAATGTAAAACCAACATATCAGCCTCTAATAAATTTTATATCAGACATTAAACCAGGTTGGATATAGGGTACATTAGCACTTTATATTAGAGATTCCTAGTACAGAAAGGAAAGGAAAGGAATATTAGAAATATAAGGTTGTAGCGGGAAGGTTGAGCAACCAGATTGTAACTGGGTATGGTTGAGTTGAGATACTTGAGACATAGGTTTGAGAACTCACAGTTTTAATGACACACACACAAACACCACAAACATACAATATTCAACTCATTTAAAGGCATATAATTATAGATTCGTGGAAGGATTCCATCTTCTAACCGAAAACACGAAACTCGGCTAAGCGCAGGATGCGCGAAATATACTTTCTCTCCGGGTGCTCTTGCCAATGGGTAAAAATAACATGGTTGCACTTAAAAATTTTAATGAAAATTAATAGTTATTTACAGTTGTTTGATGATTTTTCTTCCAATTTGCTTTAAATGAATCATAAAAAAATAATTGATAAATAATTACAATTAGATTTAAATATTAAATTTTGTATTTACCATTCCCAATGCGTTTTTTTTTTTTTTTAAATTAAATGTTTAATTTTTTAAAAAAGTTAATTTTGTAAAAAAAAAAAAAAAGAAAATTAGGTTTAATTTAGTAGAAACAAATGAAAAACGAATGAAATTCTTAGCAAAAAAAGCAGCAGTAATGAAAAGATTCATAAATCCTTCAGATTTTTTTCTCTTCAAAAAGAGATTAGAAACTTAAGAAAAAAATAAATATATAAAAAATCCAAGTCAAAAAAAAAAAAAAAAAAAAAAATCTAAACTATGTTTTTCCTTTGCTATTACTTAAAGCTTTTCAGCAATACAATCAAAACTTAAAAGTTAAAAAAAAATGTATATAATAAAACATAATGTAGAAGTTCTTATTACCATGGCAACGAAGTAAATCGATTGAAAATTCGAGATTTTAGTTGAAGTTATCGCAAGAGAGGGCTCGCATGGCACTTTTCATTAAAAAAAAAAAGTTCCGCTTTTTAAAAGTTGCCGCCCAAAGTTGCAGAATAAGTTTTATTAAAATGGAATCTTTCTTTTCTGCCAAAAGCGTTTGATGGAAAATTATTAAATCATAAAAAATAGAATAGAAGCAACTTTGTTTAAGTTGCCTGGAGTTATGGCTTTCTCTAAAATTTAAATGCCTGAATTAACATTATGACGTGAAGTTATTTTTATTCTATATGAATTTTGATGTACCCTACTAAAAATGGCTGATCTTTACATATATTAAAAATAGTAAAAATCAAAATAATAATAATAATAATAAGTTTTGTGGGAAAGATTTATTTAAGAAATTGACAAAAATAAATTAATTATTTGTAAAAAAAATGTGACAGCATAAAATTATTGGTAATTTGAATTAGGATGATTATGTAACTTTATAGCTATATTATCGTTATTGCTTTCAACGATTATCTATCTATATATATATATGTATATACGTACATACATGTGTATACTGAATATATGTATATAACATTAAAAAAATCTAAGTGAACTTACACTCACGAGCCAAAACAGTATGACCACCTGTCAATAACGAGTTGGCCCACTTTTGGTGCGCAACACAGCTTCAACCCGCCTTGGCATGGATTAATACCACCACTTAATACCAGCACCTGATCACGTGCCTTCCACGTCCTCCAGGCGAGTTCATTGAAAAATGTAAGGGTGGTCATAATGTTTTGACTCTTGACTGTATCTAAGCCTTATGACTTACAGTATAATATAATCTTTACGATTTGCATATAGACATTTTGCAAAACAATTTTGCCTCTTTTTCAAAAAAAAAAATATGAATTCTATAACATGCATATTGGAGGAATAACAGGATAAGATATTTGACATGTTACGAACCTGAAATAACATCTGTTTTTCCATGCTTTGTTGGAAATGCCATGGTGAATGATCTCAAGATTAAATATTCCAAAAACATTCGAGTCTATGTTTTACAAGTCTATTGCTTATAGTTCTTTTTGTATAAGTTCATCAAAATGTAGATTTCTTTTTAAAGAACTGAAACTATATCTGATTACTTTAAGAAAAAGAGGAACTTTTTTCTGAAATTAAATCTCATTATTTTAAGAATAGAAGTTTACTTCGTTAAGAATTCATTCTGCAAAATTTAAAAGTTGCTGGTTCAATTGTTTCAAAATTTCATACCACAAATCACTTCCATTAAGAAAAATGCGTGATTGAATTCTTGAATTCAATAATTGGTCTTTTTACTTTGGTTAATTTAAATAAAAGGGGAAAAATTGAACTTTTAAATGTTATAGCATCATACATAATATATATATATATATTAATTGAACGAATTGTTAATATGAAAGAGTTTAATATGACGATAGTATTTAGATGTTTTTGACATTCGGAAATTGTTCCTTGCAAGAAGTTTAGTAACTTTAATAAAATGAATGAAACAGTTCTATAAATAATTTTTTAATTGATATGTTTCTAGTTATTTGACATCCATGTTTTTCTTGTACGTAATCGAATATTCACACCCTTTTTATATTTCAAAATCTGTTTTTATTCATTTAGCATCAAAAATTTCAAGCAATTACTTTACTTTACAATTTGTATTACAACGTTTACACAAAGTACGAAGTTTAACTTTTTTTTAAATATAGTTGGGAAAAAAATTTTTTTTTTTTGTCAATAAATTAATATTGTCAAAAAGAATACTGTCAATGAATTAATATTGTAAATAAATTAATATTGACGAAAAAGAATACTGTCAATAAATTAATATTGTAAATAAATTAATATTGACAAAAAAATATGAAGACAATTTTTACAAATAACCAAAACACAAAAACAAATAAAAAATACCAATACAATACCAAAACCAATAAAAAATACAAAAACAATTAAGTTACCGATAAATTGGTAGTCTTTAATTGTAAATAATTCAGTGCAATCATTCAGATACAATATTTTAAAATGAACAGAAATACTATTCCTGAAATATTATTTCTGTTATTTTTAAATAGAAAGTAAAAGAGAAAAACTTTCAGTTCTACCGAATATAGTCTGAAAGTAATAAAATATCCTCCGATTCTTATGCACTTCATAAAATTCGAAATACTCCCCAGACTTAGAACAATCTATGCAAATCAAAACAAGTTATTGCAATTTTTCTTCCAGAACTCCGAGTGTAAATCTTCATCGCTTCATGAATTAAACATTTCTATATTTCAATCTAAACGAGAAAGATTTCAAAACTCCACGCCTGTGTGAAATAGTGGAAAAAAAAAAAAAAGTTGCCCAAATCAAGTTTAATGCTAGAAATGAGATCGATAGCTTAAATGAGTTTGAAGAAATGTTAGCAGTTATGAAAGGAAAAAAAAATGTTTTTCTTATGTAGTGGTAAAAAAAGATGCAATTTCTTTAAATGTATATAAGTGTAGTTCTTTAAGTGTTCTTAAAAGTATTTTAGTAATAAAACAAATAAATATGCATCACCTTAGGATCTTATAAAATTAATACTTCAGATTTATAATAAAATATAAATATTTTAAGAACAATCTGATAGATATTTAAGTCGTTCATGTATAATCCACGCATTGCGCAAATTCCTATAATACTATTTTGTTATAAAACTATATTCTTACAATATTATTAGAGGGAACTTGTGTATAGTATTTAAGTAACAAATATAATACTTAAATTTTTCAAATTTTTTATGAATTCTTCAACGTTTCATCTTTACTTATCTTTGCCACATATGAACATGATACAAAAAAGTACTGTTAAATAAAAAAGGGAATTATAGAGAATATTAATCCTATATATAGGGAATTATATTAATCCTATTTATAGGAAATTTTAAATAGGGAATATTAATCGATTTTTGGGAATTTTAAATAGAGAATATTAATCGATTTATAGGGAATTTTAAATAGGGAATATTAACCCTATTTAAGAGGTATTTAAAATAGGGAATATTAACATTTAAAATTCCACATAAAAAATTGGAATAACTCGGGAATATTAATGTTTAAAATCTATTTATAGAAATTTTAAATGAGAATATTAACCCTATTTAAAATTCCGCATAAAAATTAAGCTAAAAAAAAAAAATTGAGCTTGTAAAAGGACATAATAGTTCGAAAGTTATTTTATAAATAAATGTTTTCATAGTTATTTTAATAAATTTATTCTATAAATATATTTTTTTTTGAAAACATACCGAATATCTTAATGGAATTATTAAACGTCCTAAAATACACATCAATCAAATTATGAATCTACTTTAAAGTACTTTACATTTCAAACTTTTCTAAAAACTAAACTTTTTTTTTTTGTAAATTTTTTTTCACTAATTCTTCAGCATTTCATTTTCATTTATGTTTGCAGCTTATGATCATGACACAAAAAGGTAATATTAAATAAAAAAATGCATAGGGAATATTAACCCTATTTATTGGGAATTATAGGGAATATTATTCTATTTAGAGGGAATTTTAAATTGGGAATATTAATTCTATTTAAAATTCCATATAAAAATTACGATAAAAAAAAAAAAGAATATTTTATAAATAAACGTTTTCATAGTTATTACAATAAATTTATTCTATAGAAAATATTTTTAAACGCACCAAATATCTCAATTGAATTATTAAATGGATGAAAATACACATCATCCAAATTATGAATCTACTTTAAAGTACTTACTTTACATTTCAAATTCCAAAACAGTATATTTCAAATTATTTACTCTTCGATTCAACGCCTCCATGAATACGTTCTTATCAAAGATCTCTTTTATACATCCAAAAACATCTGGTTCGAACACAAATTGCTTTTTTTTTTTCTCCTCACAACTTGTTAACATCACAAAACTAATATTGATTTAATATCTCTCTCAACACCTGCCAAATCGTGCTGGCGAGCTCCATTGGCGCAAGGGAAATCGTAGCTGGTGTGACAAAAGCAACAAAACTTCCACTTAAAAGTGTCTCTGTGCGAAAACAATGCTTTTCAGATTGTGTGACATCATTGAAGGCGCCTACCGTAATGGGGATGGCAGAAATTGTTATTTATTCCGCGCTCTCGCACGTTGCTGATAGAATTATGTGACGGGAACGCTCGCTTTTATTCTATAGATAGGTGCCTCTACAGTTTATTGTTTCCTGCCACAAAGACGCTGTTGAAACAAATTGCCGATACGATCTTCTTCTGATAAAGAAGAGCGAGGGAATAAACTTAAATAAAGCGTTCAAAGAAAGAAAATTTTTCCCTTAAATGTGTAATGAAATAAATGTCTTTGAATAAATGTGTCGGAATACATGATAAATGGAATTTCGCTTTAATTAAAGTCGTATCTGATTTTTTTTTTTTAGAAAATGAATTCGCATTTATTCATTTGTAGTAAAAACTGAATTGAATTTTAAATTATTATAAATTAAAATGGAATATCAAATATTTATTTTAATATAAATTACTAAGCCTTACAAAAGAAACTCCAAAAGAATGCAACAAAAAAAAAAAAAAAAATAGGGATAAATAAGTCGATTAAAAAATATATAGGTAAATGATTTTTTAAATGAATGAATTGAAAAAAAAAAAAAAAACCCTCGAATTCGTTTTAATATACTTGGAATAAATAGAAAAAAAAAAAATAATATTTAAAAAAACTTTCATTTATAAGATTTTTATTTATTTTTATTTATAAATAAAAATCTTTTTAAGTGAACATTTTTTAAAGATTAATTTGTTTCTAATTATTTCAAGTAAATTTTAAATGAAATGGTGAATTGTTACAAACTGAAAATTCATAAATAAGATTAAAAACTCATATTTTTAATTTTTTATATATTTATAATAAGATTAATAAATAAGTTAATGTTATAATAAATTGAGATAATATATATAATATACATTAGAATATATGAATTTTTAATCTTATATATTGTCAATTTATCTAATATATCATTATATTCAATTATTATTATTTATAATATTTCAAAATATCAATTTATTATAATCTTATTTATTGACTTACAGTTTGTAACAATTCAACATTTCATTTAAAATTTACTTGAAATAATTAGAAAAAATTAATATTTAAAAAAGGTTCATTTAAAAAGATTTTTTTATTAACGGGGAATAATTTATATATATATATTAAGTATAAATTACAGAATATAAATTAAGTAAGAATCCATGTAAGTACATGCAGTATAAACTTAAAGCTTTAAATAATCATACTATGAATGCAGTTTGATTTTAATTTTAAATTAAATTTCTGTCAGAAAAAAATTTTATTATTTACTACTTATGATTTAATTATTTTAATCTTCCTCAGATACACCTCGAGGCCAAATGAAATTTTGAAAAAAAAATGATTCAACAAAATTTTAAAATATTCACTAAACCTTTTTATAAAAGATTCAATAATTTTGAAAAAATTATTTGATTATTTAAATGGTCATCCAGTTAATTTCAAAATATCTTAATCATTTATGTTAAAACAGTAGAAATGGAGTAAACTTAAAAAAAAAAAATTAATTTGCACGTTGATGATAGAAAAGATATAAAATAAAGACTTTTCTACAGAGAAAATTAGGCACAATCAATAACATAAATCACAAAATAAAAATTTATGCGATTATTAAAAATATCATAATTGAGTCTCATCTGAAATATTGCTGTGAAACCTAAGTAATAAATTACAAGAATTATTCATATTCATAAAAGGAATGAGTAATAAATAAAAAAATTCTAGTTATGTTTTTCTATTTGAAAGTTTTTAAAAATTTTATTAACTCCCCCCCAGATGCAATCAATGGAAAATTTAAAATTCGGTAATTAAATACAATAAATTAAAGTAAAGAAAAATACTAATAAAAATAGTATTTACCTTCCCTGGCCGGAGTTCTGGGTTCATCCAAGTAATCTGAAAAAAAAAGACAATTTAATGAATTTATGCCTTTAAATAAAATTGTACATTATTTTGATACAGGTATACTTATATTATCAACATACCTGTACTGCATGTATGCTTATTTTATGTAATGTACTTTTGTGTTTTAACTTTTTATATCTTACTTTTATGTTATCAGTTTATCAATAGTTCTTTATATTTCAATCGAAATCATTGTTAATGTATTTGATACACTCAAATACTTGCCATCTTCAAATTTTTTGATACTTATAGCTATTTACGATAGATGTACTTTTGACAAAAATATTTCCCCAAATCTCCCTTTTTTCAAAAAGAACTTTTCCTTATAAGATTTGCAATAAATTATCTCTGCAGAAGACAGAACAACTGAAAAATTTGCGTATTGTATGGGAGAAACCCTGGAAAAAAATCAACAGATGTTTCAAACGTATGCTATGATCTCCAATGATTCCTTAAGATTTTGAAAAAAAAAAAAATAACTGCAAGTATCGAAAGCCACTAAAAGGAATCAAGTGCCACTAGCCCATGGACCTGATAATTCGTATGTTTAATCGCAAAATAACTTGTTAACATTTCTACATATCAAAAGGCTAATAATGATGAAAATAATGAAACAAAAAAAATATATAAGCAATAATAGCACAAAGAAACAAAGTTATTATTTCGTATATTACATTATAATTGATCATAACTAATAACCATGGCAATCATTTTGTATGGCAGCGAGTGCTGGCCATTAAATAAAGCTGAAAAAGATAGGCTGTTAATTTTTGAAAGAAAAAATACTTCGAAAACTGTTTAGACAAAACGTTATCTACAAATACAATATAACCACTAAATTTACAACAAATTCAAAGATCCTAATATTGTAAAGTTATAAATGCAAGCCGTATTAAAGGCTAGGATGCATTTTCAGATATAGCGGCTCAAATCCAACTAAAAAAAGTAACTTTTCAACAACTGAAGTCACCCGAAGAAGAAAAGGCCCTCCCACCAGATGAGTCGATTCAGTCGAAAGAGATCTTAAAAAGGGTGTGGGAGTCAACAGAGGGCGATCCATTGCCCCGGACAGACTCAAAATGAGAGAGCTCAGAGGTTGTAGTTCTAATGAAGAATAACCATGGGAAAAATCTTTACAAACTTCCAGATTATTATTTTCACTGAAATTAGTTTGGGATAATTTTACTACAAAATGGCCAAATTTTTACTGCCAACCTTATGAAAAACTCACATATAGGAAAAGGCAAAGGTGTTGGAAAAGAGATGATTACATTCAAATAACAATTTAAAGAAAATGATTATAGAACAAATTGTTCCCCTGCTAATTTGCAACTATTTGGAATTGTATTAGTAGTACGTAAACGATTTTTTAATTACATTTTTATTACATTTCATATTTTATTAACCATTAGCTGTCTTTTTTTCTTTTAAGTACTAAATTTAAGTTTTTGTATTTTTAATCACCTTCACCTTTTAAATGATAGAGAGCTACAAAGACAGGAATATGATCATGAAGGCTGAAGTAAACGAAAGGCATACTATACGTAACTTACTAAATGTAACAGAAGGTTCTTGATATAAAACAAGTAATAAAAAAAAAAAAAAAAAAATTTAAGTCGATTCCTACTTTTTTCATTATATTACAGAAAAGTCCTTTATAAATAATTTTCATTTATTTTTTTTTTTATCGAGCGCCATCTATTGGTAGATATATGCATCTTAAATATAAAAAAAAAATAAAAATTAATTAATTAAATTTATTTACTGAATTAATGTTTGAAAAAACTGTATTAACATCCAGTGTCATCCACTACAAGTTCAAAAAATGTATTTGAACTCGAGTGGATGAATAAAAAGTATTTTATGAACGATTGAAAATTTGAACAAGATATATATAGGGAGAGTGTGAGTTAATAGAAGGAATTGAAAAAGAAGATCTGACGTAATTCTAAGAAAATTTTTAACAAGCAACCCAAGAACTTTATGATATGGTGTTAAACTACCGAATCTTTCTACGAAAGATTGCATCATCAGAGAAATATCCCTGTGGTGATAAAATACAATTTCTTTCTGTGTCTATCTAAATTTTTTTATATTTATGCCATTGAAGAATAAAGGCCTTCAATATAATTCTGTAATAAAATTCTTTATTACCTTTTTCATGGCATACACTATTACATAGCTCCCAGACCATCATTTTTTTTCTTTCCAATGTCACGTTTTTATCTAAGGAGATTCGACGCAATGAACCGTACATGTTTTCAGAGTAAAAATTCTTAAAAACATTCTTCCATTCCTTGGAAAGTCTTTACCTTTTGGAATACTTCTTATGTAACTTATGACGCTTATAGTTCGGCATTGCTCATTTCAGTGCATCTATTATAATAAAATGGTAGAAGGAATTTTCGTTTGTAATAGGATTTTTCCTTTAATTTAAGTTTATTTTCTGAACCAACCAAAAAGCATTCATTTTCTTCAAACGTTCTTTATAAATTCATATTTGCTCTCTATGGCTGTTCTTAGGGGAATAGGTGGTTGTTGTTTCGGTTACAAATGCCAGCTTAGTTTAAACTGCACCAAACTATTTGATCATTTACAAGCGTTTCTTAAAAACTGAGTAAACCCTCAGATTCAAAAAGAGAAACAGATTTAAAAACACAATCAAAAGTTTTAAATCTATACAAAAATACAATTTTATACCTAAAACATCACAGCAATTAAACCCACAACAATATAAATTATTGAATGAATTTCTAATTACTTCGTATAATTTTTAAGAAACATTCCTTAAGGAGTACTTGAATGTGTTCTTTATTTATTTTTCGCTGTCATTCAAGTCCTACGAAATAAACTTCGTTTTGGAGAAAAAAGGAGGATTTTCTCAAATCACCAGATTTTCCCATCTAGTTTTTTTTCTCACAATAGTTGTTTTTGTCGTTAACGAGCGTAACTACAGATTCAAGCAGGATCAGGCTTGAATCTGCTGTAGTCATTATTTTCAGAAACGAAGAAACTCGCTGACAATTTTGACAACATCTTAAAATGTCTCGCATCGACAGTTTGATAGCCTAATTGGAGTTTCAGGTTTTCAACCATATAAACCCAAATGTGGTGAAAATTACATTATATATTCACCTGGAGGGCAATGCATTTCCACAACACCAATCATTAAGCTGTTCGTAGCATACATAAGTAGAACACAAGGCTCATTGATAATTAAAAATATATAAAGTACCTCTATGGCGCACCATTTATAAAGCTCAATCTGCTATACATCTGCCGTTCCATTTGTGAATGACATTATTAGTAAAGTTGAATATGATACACATCTGCCGTTATGGTGTCAAACGACACCATTAGAAAAGCTTAATCTATCTGCTACACATCTGCCATTATGGTAGCAAATGATAACATAAGAAAAGTTCAATCTGCTATACATCTCATATCTGCCTTTCTAGTGGCAAATGACACTATAAGAAAAGCTCAATCTGCTATACATCTGCCGTTCTATTGGCGAATGATATCATTATAAAAGCTCAATCTTCTACCCATCTGCCATTCTAGTGGGCAATGACACCTTTGGAAAGCTTAATCTGCTTCACATTTGCCGTTCTAGTAGTGAAGGAAACCATTATAAAAGCTTAATCTGCTACCCATCTGCCGTTCTAGTGGGTAATGACACCGCCATTAGAAAAGTTCAATCTGCTACCCATCTGCCATTTTAGTGGGTAATGACACCTTTGGAAAAGCTCAATCTGCTTCACATTTGCCGTTCTAGTAGTGAAGGAAGCCATTATAAAAGCTTAATCTGCTACACATATGCAGTTCTAGTGGGTAATGATACCATTTGAAAAGTCAAGCCTTCGAAATGACGTATTAAGTAACAACATTATTATTTCATTAATTGCAGATGTTAATACACCCATATTCTTAGAGGATTATTTCAATAAATGCAAAATCTTCCTAATCGAAAATTTCTTATTATAACTATTGTGCCATTAAATACTTCTTAAATGTAATTATAACACATTTTATTCAACATCACAATGTAGTTAAAAGTTATGGAAGCACTTTTAATGGAGATAATTTTTTCAAATGTTTCTCTGGTAAAAATTAGAATTAAGAAACAGATATGAGGAATTCAGAACTTATCGATTCCAAGAATAAGTTTCCTGTATTTCACAGGGGAAAAAAATCTCTCATAAAATGAAAATCGATTCGTAATCCAGAAATTCAAATGAAACCTTGATAATGGCGGTGTGTTATCGGTCAAAATCGAAGTGGCTTAAAACTGATGGAAAATTCGATACCACCAGACCAAGAAAAGGAAGGAGAATTTTTTTCCTAGAGAAAAAAGAGCTTATATGGAACGAACTTTTATTAAAAGAACTTATTCGACCATCCAAAACGTTCCATCGATTTAGATTTGCTAAATTAATCCATACATGAAAAAAATGTGGTTTTTACTTTTTACTTTTATTTTTCTTTCACTTTTTGACTAAATTTAACAAGAAATTTGTGTATTATCACGAGAAGACTTTTCGTTTATTACTTTTAGATACATTCTTTAATACATAATTGATTTATTTTGGAAATTATGTATTCCATATTAACCCTATATTAAATAATAATTCCTTCCAACACTTGTTTTTTTTTTGTGTGTGTAACTTAATATATAATTGGGGTTAGTGACTAGCGCTCTGTTGCTCGATGCCACCACAGGTTCCGGGTTCTAGTCCAGACGGGAACATGAATGTTTGTAGTGGTTCGTAATTCACTTTAAACAGTAGAATGTTGGTCGTGGAACCTGGTCTAATATGACTAGAGCATTGGGCTTAGGCAGATCACCCTTCCCCGTAAAAGAAAACATCTCATGTTTCGGAATCTGCCAGTATACAGATGGCCTTGGCCCACCACGGGACTGTTACACATTTGAAGAAGAAAAAAAAAAGCAGAAGAAAAAAAAAAAGGTTAAACATGCACGTCGTAGAATCTCCAGGCGTTACAGTAGAATTGCATCGAATGAATTGTCTTTCAAATTATCCTGTACCGAACCAATCACAATCGAAAATCGCTTTTCGAAAATCCCTATCGTTTATTCTTGTAATGATATTCTGGGAAGAAACCTTCTTGGATAACTGCTGTTGTTGTTCCAGGTGTACAATGAGACTACAGCTGTGAGAATTCTTCATCGGATATCGTTGAGAATATAAGGTCGCACTCCACTATACCATAAGCAAGAGACATGTTCTGTATTCCGTATTCGTATGATCAGCCATTCTTCTATATTATCCCTGGTAGAAGTCTGATTTGGCTTCGAATCTCTGAAGAAAGAGGACAGTGCCTTCCGGAGGGACTTTTAAGGGTAACTACTCCGCATTTCCGTATCGTATGGGAGAAAACCCGGAAAACTCTCACCAGGTGGTTCACCAGATGCTGAGCATCATAAACGTCGAGTCGATCCTCCTGATTTTTGAAACAATGCCTACAACCATGCCTCCAGTGGATTGAATGCGTAATAATGCGCACCAGTGGCGCACATTGCCACTAAGACGTGAGTCGGGTCTGATTTGCATCCTTCTCGATTTCAATGAAGGTATTTCACGGTATACAGATTTTATGCCAATTCTTAATCTTAACACGGTTACTTTCCGTTCGACTTCATTTGCCGCCTTTGGAAATGAATTTTACTATTTAGAAATCCAACGTCTTTAACATTAGTTTCACATTTTACTGGTGTAAGATCCCCTGCAGGGGCCTGATGGCCGAATGAATAACGTTCTGGCACTCCGTGCTGCCGGTATCGGGTTCAAGTCCGAGCCGTGCCTTGGATGTTTGTAAGGGTTCGAAATCCGCTTTAAACAATAGGTCCCGGTCTAATATGATTGTAGAGCGTTGAGCGTAGGCTTTGGCAACTCTACAATAACTGACAACTCTTAGCAACAGTTGACAACTCTACCCCGTAAAAAAAACCATCTCCTGTCTCGAAATCTGCCATTAGATAGACAGCCTTCGCCCACCATGTGGCTGTTGCACCAATGAAGGAGAAGAAGAAGATGAATATATTTTGTTAAAATTATAAGAGAATATAGATAACACGATTTGTGTTTAATGCTTAATAAAGCTTATTAGTTTCCACGAAAATAATCGCATGAAACTAATAACAAAAATTAACATTGTTGCTGTTTAGAAATAATTTAGTTCCCCCTCCTCCCAGACTGTGACAATACTTTACTTTTCCAGTTTCATTTTATTTTTAGTTATCATTGGCTATTTTGTATTCAGAAGAGTTTACAAGTTTATTTCTCACCAAAAAATTAATCCTCAAGAACAATAGGATGAGAAGTGTAGGATGGTTACAATGATGAAAATCCTTTCCCTTCATTTAAGAAAAAGATCTTGAATTGTTGCCTGTTCTGCTATCTTTTACCATGGCATCCATAGCCAATCCCTCTATCGGTAATTCAAGAACACTTGGAAAGATACAAAAATACTTTGAAATGAGCGCTAAAAGAATTTTACGACTCTTTGGACACAAACGTGATCTTAAGAATCGTATTCTTCCATTCGCCATTAAAGCTTGCCGCGAAGAACTGTGAATGGAGATTTCCATGATTTGAGTGATTCAAGATAATTGCATGGCGTGGCATCAAATTAACATTGTTAAGCCCTGAATTGAAAATCTGATTTAGTAATTCGCATGTTTGATTCAAAATTGTGCTTTCGGAATTTTAAATACTGGTCATTAAATAAAGAAACACATTCAAAAGAATGAGGGAATTATCTGTTTATGTTTGGCGAATTTAATACGTCTCGAGGGTTAGATTTTATTTATGGAAAATTAACAGAAATAATGTTTCTTTCAGCAGAGTTTTCAGGGAATAGTGTCCTCCTTGCATTTTGAAGGCATCTGCTAATAGCATATCGTATTACTTCAATATCATAAATTCATCAGTTTTTCTTTCAATGCAAAAGCTCTGCAAAAGTACGGTTAGCTTTTCAAGATACAAAAACAGTTTTTATAGTTGTTTCTTATCCCACTTGGTGTTGCCCGATGACCAATTGGCTAACGCTCTGGTCTTTGGGGGTGCCACAGGCTTCAGTTTCACATCTTGAGGGTGGCATGGATGTTTGCGAGGGGTTCAGAATCCCCGTTAATCTGTAGGCCCTGGTCTAATTTGCCAAAAGTGTGCATAAAATGAACATAGAGAGACAAACCAAACCAATCCATTCTGCATGATTAGGTACTCTGGCGCTAGGGACCCCATGTTTTCGCGTTCCAATCCCGAAGATGCCATGGATGTTTGTAGTAGTTCGAATCCACCTAAACAGTATATTCCTGTCTAATATGACTGTAGTGCGTTGGCCGAAGGGCTGACAATTTTATGCCGTGAAAAGAAAACAATATCTCGTGTTTCGGTATCTGCCAGTGGGCAGTAGGCCTTGGCCCACCATGGGGCTATTGAGCCACTGAAGATGAAGAATATATGATTATACTAGTGGACCCAGCAAACGTTGTTTTGCCATATAGATTATTTCTATTAAATATTTTTTTTAGTTAATTAAAAAAACTAACTTACTATAAGTGTGTGGAAATGTGGTTATGATTGGAAGAGGAATAGAACGTTGCAGACAATGACGGTGTATAAAATGATAATACACTAACCATTTATTTATTTCATCCTTTATATTTTATTAAATTAATAAATATATTTTAAATTACATTATATAATAGGTGTATATGCATCAAAAATAGTTATTTACTTACATATTTACTACTAATAATGGCAATTAAAAATAATCAACATCAATCTCAAAGTGCAATGGAGTGTACGATATTTTTGGTTAGTCCGTCTTTAGCCAGCACAAACAAACTGGATGGTTTACCCACACGCGAACATTCCACGTATAGTTGTCCGTGGGAAAACATGGTGTGCCCAAATCTAAGCCACAAACAGACATCGTTTGGCCTTGCGACTTATTGATTGTCATTGTGAATGCCAATCTAATTGGAAATTGAATACGTTTGAATTCAATTGGCACATCTTTGAGAATCATAGGGATTCGTGGCAGCAATATATTTTCGCCTCGGTACTTGCCATTCAAAATGCTGGCTTCGATAACGTTTTTCATTAATTTTTTAATGACTAATCGTGTCGGCCATGGTCGGAGATCCAACCTTTAATTGTAAATGATGCGGTGGCATGCCTGACAAATCCAATGAATTCAAAAACTCACTTGGATAATTTACAGCTTCATTCGCATCGCAAACTGTATCGATAGATTTGTATGACATCAAGTTCCCTGGCAACAACTGTTGTATCTTGGAATTTAAACCATTGACGTCCACATTTTTTGCTGCCAAAATTGCTCTTTCTGCCAACCAATCAAGATTTTTGAATTGTGTGCATACATCGGGAAATATGTGGTCGATGAGATTATTTTGCGAGTCGAAGATTGTGCAGTCGGAAATTTTATGCATCCAGTATTTTCATGTACAGCAATTTTCCATCGCCATTATCTAACAGTTGTTTTGAGAATCTTTCAGCGGATGGATCTTGAAGCATTTGAACGCGCATGTTTACTTTTTAGTTGTAATTTTTCAACTTTACGCCACAGTGACGATGATTTTAAGCAAGCGTTGATCCCATGAGCGTACGTTGAACGTGGAATGGCAGGAAGTGTTTGCCTGAAATCACCTGAAAGGAGTAACAGAGTGCCGCCAAATAGTTTGTCGTTATAAGTTTTTGCTTTCGATAATCTTATGCTTTCGAATTGCAAATAACACTTACTTTACTGGAATCCCAGATTCGCCACAATAAAAGAAAATTACAACACAATTACATCTGTAAGTTAAAAACGCAATAACAGCTATCTTTATTTTTCTTAGAACAATAATAAAGCTGCCAATTTTGCTTAACTAAACATTAAACACACGCTACACGTGTAAATATAATTGAATGCTACACGTGCAAAGAATATAACTTAACAAAACATTAACTTAAGACAACTTAAGACATTAACACGCTACACATGCAAATATAACAGTATTCGTACTCTTATTATTTGACTTACCTTTAACAATGATAAAACACGTATATTTATTTAACACATAAATATTTCTCTTTTAAATTAAAACTATTCCCACAAAAACGTTGCATATAATATAGTATACAGGTAAAAGCAACGGCCGTTGTTGGCGCGAGTTCACAACACGTGTTGATTTATATAAGATCACTTAATTAAAAGAAAAGTAAAAAATGAAGGCGATTAAAGACTTTAATTTTTGTTTAAGCACACGTGCTGTAATGTCATGACTAAGAAATTAAAAAAAAACACTACATTGTTTTTTAAGAAAGAAATTTTAAAAAATATTTCGGGATGGACCACCCTTATCACTAAGGGGTTTAAAAAATAGATCACGACCGATTCGCAGACCTACCAAATATGCACAAAAATTTTCATAAGAATCGGTCAAGCTGTTTCGGAGGAGTTTGGCAACAAACACTGTGACACGAGAATTTTATATATTAGATATTTGAATTGAGGGACTATTAATCAGTACTGAATGACAAGTGCGTCTTTTGTATTATAAGAGAATATAAATAACAAGATTTCTTTATAATGACTAATAAACCTTATGGATTTCAATAAAAAAAATCATCTGGAACTAATAACAAAAAATTAACATGGTTGCTGTTTAGAAATAATTTAGTCTACTGTATCCTCAAGCCTACGATAATATTTTATTATTTCAGCTTCAATTTATTTTTATTATCATTGGCTATTTTGTATTCAGAAGAGTTTTCAAGTTTATTTCACACCAATAAATTAATCTTCAAGAACAATAGAATGAGAAAGATGGTAAAACGATGAAAATCGCTTCCTTTCATTTAAGAAAAAAGATCTTGAATTGTTGCCTGTTCTGATATCTTTTACCATGGCATCCATAGCCAATCCCTCTATCGGTAATTCAAGAACAGAAAGATACAAAACACTTTGAAATGAGCTGCAAAAGAATTTTACGACTCTTTGGACACAAACGTGATCTTAAGAATCGTATTCTTCCATTCGCCATTAAAGCTTGCCGCGAAGAACCGTGAATGGAGATTTCCATGATTTGAGTGATTCAAGATAGTGGATGGCGTGACATTAAATTACCATTGCTGAAAACTGAATTGAAAATTTGACTTATTCGCATATTTAACTTCAGAATTTTGCTTTCGGAATTTAAAATACTGGTCATTAAATGTTTTCGTAACTTAGGGAATTATCTGTTTATGTTTGGCGAATTTAATGCTTCTCGAGGGTTAGATTTTTATTTATGGAAAATTACCAAATATAATGTTTCTTTCTGAGTGGTCAGGGAATAGTGTCATCCTCCTCCTTTGCATTTTTAAGGCATCTGTTAATATCATGTCGTATTATTTCCATATCATAAATTTATCAGTTTTCCTTTCAATACAATCGCTCTACGAAAGTAGGGTTAACTTTTATTGCAATTACCAAGATATTAAAAATAGTTTTTATTTTTTTTTTTCTTATCCCACATGGTAGACAGCAACATCTAGACCAAGTTCAGGACCAATGGTGGCCTGATGGCCAATTATCTAGCGCTTTGGCCTTTTACCAAGGTTTCAGATTCGAGTCTTGCCGGTGGCATGGGTATTTGTTAGGGGTTAGGAATCCCCTTTAAACTGTAGGCCCCAATCTAATTAGCCTTAAGTTTATACATAAAATAACTGTAGAACGACAAACCAAACCGAGAACCCATGTGGTCTCATGGAAAATTAAAAGGGGGGCAGCTTTTGTTGAAGAGGAGCACTCGTAGGTAGAATTCTGATTTGACTCACTGACGCTGACTGTTACGGGGTCGTAGGGGTCGTTTGTTGAACGCTCTGCAGTTAAATTAGACCGCGACCTAAAGGCTTAAAATGATTCCGAACCATTACAAACATCCACGGGCACCGCCGAGATTCGAACCCGAAATCTGTGGCACCGAGCACCAATCACTCGGCCATCAAACCCTGAAAACAGTTTGAGGTGTTCAACTTAATAAACTGAACAAAACACTGAAAACTAATTTGATATGAGATCAGTTTTGCATTGTAACAACAAATTTGTAGCTGGTTTGGTTGGTTTGACGGTCCCTCTTGTGCCTTTTAGGCTGATTAGATCGGGACCTACAGTTTAACGTGTATTACGAACCACCAACAAACATCCATGCCATCACCAGGATTCGAACCTGAAACTTGTGGTACCAACGGCCAGAGAGCTAGCCAGTTGGCCATCAGATCGCGACAAATATGTAGCAGATTTACCTTTAATTAAGATGCGCTTACAAAGCGCTTACTAAACTGCAACCTATATTGGAACCCTACAAATTTTAATATACACATTCCAGCTACATTAATGTAACCACCACCTAATTTCGACGTCAACGTGAAATAACCAATCACAAAAGGCAGGTGGCAGCACATTGCAGTGGAGTGTATATAAAGAATACCACTTAATATCACATTCCACTACAGGGTTTGGGTTAATGGTCTAATTTTTAAACTCATTTATTATGACTTCCCTCCTCATTTAATCCCACCTAATCAGTTCTTTTTCTCACTAATCGTTCTTTCGCAGTCTGTGTCAATAACACCGATTCACCCTGACCCTGTCTGCCTGGAATCACTCAAGGCTCTGTCCTTGCTCCGCATCTCTTTACACTCTTCATGCATGATATTCCACAAACATCTAACACTACACTTAGCCTTTATGCTGATGACACAGCCCTCATTTCACAACACCGCAACACTAATTTTTCTCGTCAAGTACTTTCAAATTACATTCATCTTCTTGAGTGCTGGCTTACTAAATGGAAAATCAAATTAAATGTTAATAAGACTGAAGCAGTCTTTTTCTCGCACAAACGCATTCTTCTCAAACTATCTCTATCTACGGAGAATGTTATCTGGTCAAAACAAGCTAAATGTCTCGGTGTTATTCTCGATAAAAAATCTCACCCTATCTTCACATATTATACACATCCGCGATAAGTTCAATAACTCATTCGTATCTCTATCCCTTTAATTTGCCGTAACTCTCCTACCACCATAGACCTTAAACTTCTTCTTTATTAAACTTGCATGAGGCCTACAATAACATATGCTAGCCCGGTTTGGGGATCCGCTGCTAAGACCAATATTAATATTATTTGCTACCTACAAAATAAAAATTCTTCGAATGATCATTAATGCCCCCTGGTTTTTCCGTAATAG